>JAJIBD010004982.1:0-70830 GCA_021461705.1 Cryptotis parvus
AAAAAAAAAAGAGAGAGGAGAGAGGGAGAGAAGAGAAAAGAGATAAAGAACTTGCCATAGAGGCAGGCTATAGGAGTGGGGAGGAAAATGGGGACATTGTTCTTGGGAAATGGGCACTGGAGGAGAAATGGGTGCTGGAAAGCTCTATGAAGAACCTCAAACATGAACATCTTTGCAATTGTATATCTCACAGTGGCATAATAAAATATTAATAAAAATGTTGTTATATAAAAATGCTGATTCTGGTTTCACTGGTAGGAATAGACAAACATTTGTTTCTTTATTCTATAAGAAATAAAGAAACAAATGGCCCACCATCCCAGCAGAGCCTCGCAACAAGCCAGGCGACCCCCACTCCATGAGGGCCTCCATTTTCCACATCCGGACTTCTCTCTCTCAGACCTCCACCCAGCAGACCAGCCTATCAGCGGCCGCCTGGGTTCATCAATAAATGCCGGACTTAGAGATGCCTACAAGAGTATGCTACCTGCACGGCAGAGCCTGGCAAGCTACCCGTGTTGTATTTGATATATATGCCAAATACCAGTAACAATTATAGACCTCATTCTGGAATGGATTGAGGCTCTTTATGTTCCTGGAGCAAGCAGATGCCTTGGGCTCTACTAGCATGAGACAGGACATATGGAGATGTTACTGGGGCCCGCTCGAGGAAATCAATGATGAACAGGAAGACAGTGATTCTATAAGAAATAGAACTCAAGAATTAGAACTTGTTTAAAAGAATTGGACCATTGGCGCTAAGAGGTAGCTTGCTTCTCATTCACACTTGGCTGTATCTCTCTCAACCTCTCCCATTTAATCACACACACACACACACACACATGCATACATACACACACACACACACCTTTGTCTTTGGTCCACTAGACTTATAACATAGACTTATTTGTTAAATGCTTAAGCACTTAAAAATCATTTGTTATAATTTTTAGTTTTACACACATTTAAAAAATAAATCACTGAAATAGTTGACTAATAAATTTATTCTGGTGGGGTGGGGGGAGAATTTTTAACCACTTGAAACTTTTGTCTTCACTATGCCTTATATTAATTGTTGTGTCCTACAATACAATGGGCTGGCATAACTACTCTAATTGTGTCCTCAAACTTTTTCTGACCATGTCCCCTTCCTGGTTCTGTTTTATATGGCCTCTACCCCCATTCATTGTAATGATTGGCCCCATAGTCTCGTACTGTCACTCCCCTATTTATCAGATTCTTCACCTGTGTTCACTTTGAAATATTCTGGAAGACCACAGCGGGCCCCTAAGCCCCCTCGCATGTTTCCATTTATTTTCCATTAAATGAAAATAGACCTGAATGGGGGTGGGGGAGTGTCGGGAGCGCTCCGCCTGGGTCCCCGACAGTGCCGGGAAGCGAGTTTCCCTTCTACCTCCGATGCCGGCGAGGAGCGGATGAAAACTCAGGAATCCAATGCAGTTTTAAAGGCTTTACTTATCACAGGTTCAGGCATACAAATCAGCAAAAGGAAAAACCCGATGCTTAGGATTCCAGGCTAGAACCCCAGCCACGTGTAGGCCAAGATGGCGACCACCACGTGTAAAAGCTTCCAAAGGGAATGAGCGGCTCACAAGGAGAGATCCCACAAGAGGAAGAAGGCAGGCGAGAGCAGGAACGGCTGAGTTTATATCCCTGTAACTCAGACCTACCTCCCACTGTTATGGAAAGCAGGGAGGGTCCAATGCCCTTAAGTAATCCCTCCCTGCACCTCACCTTGGGCCTTTACTGTGCTAATGTTTTGAGCCGAAATCTGCTTGGGAATGCCTTTGTAGTGTAGAGAAGGGGGTTTCTGAGATGGCATGTCTCTGTACCAAAGACCAACACCAATGCCAGTTAAATATTTCTCCAAGCCTTCACAAGACTCCTCTACTTCATTGTAGTTTTATATTTTAGTTGCCTTTGAGTATATCAGGGAGCCATGCTTGTTTGCTTGGGAAGCAAACAGCATTTCTCTCTGGTCTAATTACTTAGGTGTCCTACGTGGCCAGGCTAATATGCTGGTAAGATCTAGCTAGTCCCACGATGATTGTGGTAGCATGGGAGAATATTTATACCAGCTAAGTACAGCATACATGGTCGGATAAACTGCCACATTTAGACTACCCCCTTATCTACGGAGTGATTTGCGGGGAGGCAATCCAGAGCAGATGCAGCGGCCCTTAGAGAGTCCTGCAACAGGGGAGCTTATTAATTAATTCGAAGAACCCCTCAATGCTTTTTAGAGTGTTGTGTTTTTGTTTTACTTTAGACTGCCGCACCTTTACAATTCCTTACCACTGGGTAACCTAGCATTTCCAAATGGCTTCTGTATATAGAGACATACAATAACTAGGAGAGGAGGGGAGAGTCTCAGGGTGTGAGTGGCTCATAGAGGGAGGTTTGGTACTTGTAGTAGTTATAGTAGTGACCTGATCAGTTATTTTACCTTGGAGTTACAATGACAAAATTGAAATTTAGATGTTGATGTAGAACTGGGGAAATGATGATTTCGTTAATAAGAACACATGTGAAGAATTCTCAGAGGCAGACCTCTCTGAGATGTCTTCTGAGAAGGAAGATCAGCAATGGGAGAGATAAAAGTCACACCAAACAAAGAGACACAGAAACTTCAATAGCTGACACTTTTATCAAAGTCTTGAAAACAAGCCCTGGGCACTCAATCCATGTACTTTCAATACACAGGAAGTACTTAGCATGATGTGACTGGGTTGCTCTGTGATTAATTATTCTCACAGATCTCTGTTACAGATGTAATATTGTGTTATAAATTTCACTAAGTTAAGACATGTCAAAGAGAATAAGCTCACTTATTCATAAGACCCTTTGAGCCAAAATTCTAATGCTTCTATGAGTTGCTTGTATATGAAAAGTTACACATATGGATTGTTTTTTTTTTATACTCCCAAACACTCTATAGTTAGAGGAGACAACAAGATGGAGAAATAGTCAGTGTTATGTTGGAGTTAGTCCATACCCGAATGCAAGAATCAAAGGACTGTATAGAACTATAGAACTACATTGTACTATATAAAATAAAGATATTGGGTTTTATTACACTACCTATATCTTGTATGCTATACAGATTTTATGTCACCAAATTATAATAAAGGTATTTCATATATATACATATAAATGTGTACTCTGTATACACACACACACACACATATATATATATATATATATATATGTATATATACATATATATACACACTAAATATGTATACTGTCTAAGCCTTCTTTGGGAGAATTACCTGCTAAGCATTATGTCATTAGTTCTTAGAACAGTGTACTGGTTTTCAGGACAAAACCAAGAATGAAAGATGTGGATATTGGGCCCAAGCGATAGTCCATCAGGTAAGGCTTTTGCACAAGGCAAATCTGGGTTTGATCCTTGGCATCCCATATGGTCCCCAAGCACCGCCAGGAGTAATTCCTGAGCGAAGATCCAGGAGTAACCCCTGAGCGTAGCTGAGTGTGACCCAAAAAGCAAAAAACTAAAATAAAGATGTGGATATGATGGTAATAGAGATATACAAATGGCTTGTCAGGAATACAGCAAAGGAAACCTAACCGCACTGCCTCCACAGAACACTGTTCCTGGAGAATATCACATGATTTGAGTCACACAGGAATCAAGGAGAGTGTGAAGACAGTATGTTTCTTTGTTCTAATGATGGCTGAAATAACAAGCTAAGAGTTCTCTAAGATGACACAAATTGATGAGAACTTTGCATGTCTCACTATGATTATCCTCTATGTATGTAAAAGATATTAAATTTAAAAACTCACTCTGGGAATACCAATGGAGAGAAGTTGACACTGGTAATGAGATCAGTAATGGAACTGAGTATGTCAAAAACACAACTATTAATAACTTTGTAACTCACAATGCTTTAATAAAATAAAATCTGAGATAAATAAATAAAAATCTCACAGGAAGTACTGTTTAAATAATAATCTTAACTCTAAAGATTTCTGGCACATAGAAGACATATAAAATTATTTGACAAATAAATGCTGCTTGAAAAAAAACAGACATTTCAACGATGAAAGTTGGATTCTGTATTACCTGACAAGACATCAAGAGAGCTCTGACCCAATTCTCTTCCACTGAGACTAAAATGGACAGCAAACTTTCAAAGCTTGAAGACAAACTTTTAAAACAAAGGAAAGACTGAGGTAACTCAAAGTTTATAACTGGGGCCAAAGAAACTGAACGTCCCCACCAGTCCAGAAACAGTACTTGATAGCAGTGTTTTTGTGCGAGACCTTCTCTACATAATTCAGCACAACTACATAAAACACTGACCTGCCCTGCGCCCTTCTAGGGAGAGTAACTCTGTAATAAATGTCCCATAGATACCTGGAAATGATCAAATATACACATGCAGGTGTATATGTGTGTGCACACATGTGTGGGGTAGTATAAGCACACTTAGATATATATGTGGTGTCTATAGTGAAAAAATGGTATACAGGGAATATGATAAAATTGGAATCTTTTCCCTCTTATAATTGTCCTTTAAGAGTTTCTTCCTCTGTTCTTATGATACAAAATATATCATATCTTTAATCCTAGGTTTAAATGTTCTTATGACATATTAATTCTTATCTCAATTCAGCTCTATGTCTAGGTACTTAGAGAGAAATGGTGGAGTCTCAGAAAGCACTCTTTCCTTTCTGTTTTCCTTTTCATATTTTCAGCTCCTGTGTCAACTGGGGTTACTTCTGGATTCTATACAGAAGTTCACATAAGAAGAAACACTCTTTGAAAGAGCCCCTTCATCTTCATCTCTTCACAATAGCTCAGTATCTAATCTCTTTCATGTGTAAGGTTCCATAGCTGAGTTCTTCAGTGAAATTTCACATTGATCTCTACATTACAATTTCCCTAAGGGTTTACCACTTTCATCTTCTTGAAAGAATAATACTGTCACCAAACTTGTTAAGACAGTCCACGAGTTTATCTTCCACATACAATTCATGGGTTATATCTTTTTCTTTATACAGAGACATGTAAATTCTTTCAAAATTGCTAGAACCAATAAGAGGAACAAAAACAGATAAAATAAAAAAAGCTAATAATTATTAATGATGGGACTCTATTGTATTTTAGTTTAAAGTTCTACACATATATTAAAATGCAGCCAATAATATTAGTGTTGAATATATTTATGAATATAATTGCATATAGTCAGTACTCCATAGAGTAGAAAGAGAACCACAGAGATAATATAGGGGATAAAGTTCTGGCCAGTTTCAGCTCGATCCCTAAAACTGCATATAGTCTCCCAAGCCGTACCTCCTGCCTGAGCACACACGGGAGTAAGAACCAAGTACCAATCACCCCCTCTAAAAGAAAAATAGAACATGGAAGAAGTCAGTGTGAGAATAAGAATAATTTTAGTCACTTGAAATTTAGGGTTTTTTTTTTTGTTGTTGTTTTCGGGAAGCCATTCCTGCTGATGCTCAGGGCTTACTCCTGATTCTGTATTCAGAAATTTGCCTGGCAGTGCTCAGAGGATGCCAGGGACTAAACCCAGGTTGGTTGCATACAAGACAATTGCTATACCTCTGTACTATTGCTTTGCCCCCTTTAAGTATTTGAGTTTAATGCTAGTGTTGATCATTAAAAAAAATAAGCTAAAGGAATGATGGTTAATACAGACTAGGTTAAATCTTTTAACAAACAAATCACTGTATCACTGTCTTCCCGTTCATCATTGATTTGCTCTAGCGGGCACCAGTAACATCTCCATATGTTCTGTCTCATGCAAGTAGAGCCAAGGGCACCTGCTTGCTCCAGGAACATAAAGAGCCTCAAACCATTCCATCAGGTCATGGGAATGAGGTCTATAATTGTTACTGGTATTTGGCATATCAGATATGACACGGGTAGCTTGCCAGGCTCTGCCGTCGCGGGTCATCGCCGGGTGTGTGCTCAGAAGTCAGCCTGGTTGGGCACACAGGGGCCACATGCAGGACCAGGAATGATCTAGGTCAACTTTAAGCAGCTCACGCCTGCCTGATCCCTCGGGGTCGCTGAAGGCTCCTTTACTGCCCTCTATGGACGTCCCAGCTTTAGAACGGCGGATACTGCTCTAGTGCAGAAAGCCCAGATTTATTTATCTGTCTGTCTGTCCAGTCTGTCTGTCTATTTAACAACCAAAACTGTAGAAATTAAAACAGTAGATTAGTTTGTTTCCTACTTTAGCATTTTTGGTCTATATCAAATCTATTAAAATAACACAAATTATCTTAGAATTCAGAAGTCCAAAGATATCTGTACATTTTGCTTTTCCAGATTCTGAAGGCAACCCACATTCCTGGCTCTGTGTTACATCTTCAAAACTAGCAAACACATCAGCCTATTCTCTGCTTCCACTGACAGTTTAAATACCATTGTGATTTGCCCCACTATCTGCAAAAACCTGCATCAGCAAAATTCCTTCTGCTAAGTAAAACAATAAAACATTTTCCAGGGAATGGGTTATGGATGTCACTGGGAAAAGAGTATGCTACCACAAGAGGCTTCTTTATTACAAATTCAGAGCCCATTGAGTCAGCTAACCTTGCTTGAGAACTACGATTTTTTTTTGCATAATGCCATGTATGAGATAAGGGAAAAAGAACTTTCAAAAAACAATTGAATGTTTAAATGATATGATTCATTTGTTTACTTACTATACATCAATCAGTCTCGCCCTCTCATGGGAAATAATAGCCAAGCCCGAATCAGTCAGTGACCAGTGTATTTATCATTTTTGTCTCATCCCCAAAGATCTGTTTCTAACTACGCTGTGCAAATCATATTCCCACCTCGCCAAGAGAATCAATATGTCTCATTAAAGCTTTTCAACAAACACTGTGAATTCTTTATCATCCCAAATAGTTTCAGGTTCTTCCCAGGAATAGTCCAAAGATCACATGGGAAGGAAAATTTGGAAAATGTTCTTTTATGGGTCTCTTTTTCCATAAAAATGAAACTTCAAAAGAGGTGGGTAGGACTAATATATTAACAAACTAAGAATAAAATGTTCTAATAACACTGCCCTTATGGCTTGCTCATTATCAGCTTATCTTGTAATATGACATTTAATTGTGAAAAATATTTCTGCAATATTTTGGCGTCACTACTCTGTTATAGAGTTGATTAGTCTAGTAATGAGTATATGATATCAGTATATATCAGTATATTTGAGGAGCCAGGCTTAAATGTTCTTTTCTTTTTGTTAGTTCTTTGTTTCACTTTTGTTTGGGGCCACCATGGCAGTGCTCAGGTGCTAGTCCCAGTGCTCAGAGAGATATTCAGGGGACCTTGTGAAACTGGATATGGAACTGGGAATTCCTATATGCAAAAATTATGTGCTCCAGCCCTTTGACCTATCTCCATGGCTCATAATTTAAAGCCCTCCGATTGCTTTCGTACTTCACCCCCATCCACTTTATCTAAAAATCTAGTAAGATACTAGTATCAGAAATGAATTTATAATAAAGAGATGGTAACAAGCTTAGAATGTTAAGAGAGATAATCATCACTGACCAATGAGAAAGACTACCGCTTGCTAGAAAAACTCAAAATATGGAGGCAGAAAGCCTGGATTTGATTTCAGTTCTGTCAATTGAAAATAACCCTAATAAGAAAAATAAGGAAGATGCACACCTGACTGTTCTCAATGTTTACTCCTGACTCTGTTCTCAGCAATCACTCCAGGGAGTGCTCAGTACCATACGTGAGTACCATGAGTACCATATGTGATTCCAGGGGAATCAAACCCAGGTAAGCTACATGCATGACAAGTGCCCTCTCTGTAGCACTATCTTTCTGGCTCTTCAGTTACAGTTTTAAATTCATATCTGCATTATATTGTGACATGAAGTGAAAAAAAGTTCTTCATTGTTATCAATACAAATTAAAACTAAAGGGAAAGGAAAAAGTATATTAAGTTTGTTTATAAAAGTCTCAACAATTTCATTCTAGTTTAGACTTAGTGCCTTAGAAAATTTTTACAAAAACAAATTCTATTAAAATTTTTTGTACTAAAACTATATAGAAAAACTTTAATACCTAATTAATTAATAATCTAATCTAGTCCTGTATTCATTGAAGTAATTAGATTAGTAGTCAAATTATTCCAAAATGAAATCCCCAGACCCAGAACACTTCACTGACTCAGCTGCCAATATACAGCTGATTCTCCTTCTCTAGCTGATCCCAAACACTCTCACTAGGTGAGTGTAAGGATACATACAACCTGCATCACATACTCTGTGTACAGTATTCACAGCAACATATTTATAGTAGGCAGAAGGACCAAAATACATGCCCATCAGTCATGGATAGATGGAAGCTACCTCACCAATGAAGTACCACCAAGAAAATTTAAAGGAAAGTATAGCATATATACTATGGATGAAATGTATTAAATAATGTTGAGATAAGGACAGGGAAAAATAGACAAAAAAGAATGTTTTTTTGTTAATTTGTCTATGCAGAAAGCTTCAAAAAATAGAGCAGTTTCTCATAATGCAATATTGGAAGCAAAATGCTGAGAAAACTAAGTGTGACCATACAAGTACTCTAACGGGGAAACCAGGTTGCGATGGGGGAAGTAGGTATCAAACACAAACTCCTTTTTCTTTCTAGCTCTGAATTTGGTTTCTTGGGTTTTCATTTTATAGGTATCAAACCACATCTACTTTATCCATTTTTCATATGCAATAGTTTACAATAAGGGAGGAAAAGCTAAGCTCAAAATTTTTTATGCCCACCAGCTTATTTCAATTTGAGGGATTCAATTTGTCATCATCCCATAATCATCTTTCAAAAGGTGATCTTTTACACAGTCGATTGCTAAGAGAATTTCTCACACTCTCATGAGTCTGTACTTCTGCCAGCCTTGTCATATCAGAAATCGTTGATTCCATTTCTTCTCAGTGGATTCAGTAGTCAAAGCGGAAGTGCTCTGAGGGTGGTGTTTTAAAGACACCAAGATGAATTCCTCCAGCGGTACTGACCTCTGTTCCTTCCTGCTCAGCTCATAAGTTCTCTTCATGAGAGAAGACGTCAGATCATCACTCTTCCCTAATTGGAAGCGTACACATAAATTTATGGGCTTTCTTATGCCATTTTCAAACACTTTTGATTAAGGCAGTAGATTTGATATTTTGAGCTTAATCCACCTGGGTGCTGTGTCTCAACTGGACAAATGATGAAAAGCACTTGGCATCGAATCACTCAAGGTGCAAGAGCAAATCTACTGAGAGAATGAATGCATTTTTGAGTGTAAAATTCAGTCTAATTACTAGTATGTTGTATTGTCAACTAAGATTTAAAGATTTTCTAGGTGGCCCGAGGTCACAGAGGCTGTGAACGTGAAAGAAATACTGGGCTTTAATAACCTAACACATTAACTGACATTTTCCCTTTCATATCATCTATACTCAGAAGACCAAAATTTAGAACTTCTTATGCTCATAAGGTTCCTTTCTCTTCCTTTTTGTTTACAAACTATATACTTTAGAGTTAATCTCTGCATCTCTATTAAAATTACTTAGTCCTTTCAAGGATAAGATTCTTTAATGAAGAAAAAAATTATATTTTATATTTATTTCTTTCTGAAATGTGTTATCCTTATATCATAACCACTAGCTAAGCAGATCCAGTTTAATTGCCTACTATTGGATTATCATTTCTAAATGTCTTTGACAATTAAATATCCTGAAGATTAAGAATTAGCCTAATTATAACTTCTGATCAGCTCATTTGAATGAAGCTTGTGTTACATGTGCAAGCATATTCATTGTAATTCCTATATTTGACTGCCAATTTTATAAAAACTAATAATATTATACCAATATTATACCGTTTTCCACATCCAGACTTCCCCCTCGTCAGAACTCCACCCAGCAGACCAGCCTATCATAGCCCGGCTCATCGAGATCCACCCTGCAGCAGTCTTTTTTAATCAGGCCCAGGTATGCTGATCCAGAGACTCACAGATATGGGACAGAGCTGCTACTGGCTCTCCCTGTGCCCAGCACTCAGGAGGCGCCCGGGAGGGATGGCAGGTTCTAGCCCTGGCCCGCCAACCCAGCAGAGCCTCGCAACAAGCCAGATGACCCCTCCACTCCATGAGGGCCTCCACTTTTCACATCCGGACTTCCCCCTCATCAGAACTCCACCCAGCAGACTAGTCTATCACAGCCTGGCTCAAGCGGCCGCAAGCAGTTCATCAATAAATGCTGGATTTTGAGATAACTTCAAGAGTATGCTACCCTCACGGCAGAGCTTGGCAAGCTACCCGTGGCGTATTTGATATGCCAAATACCAGAAACAATTATGGACTTCATTCCCATGACCTGATGGAATGGTTTGAGGCTCTTTATGTTCCTGGAGCAGACAGGTGCCCTTGGGCTCTCCTTGCATGAGACAGGTCATATGGAGATGTTACTGGTGCCCGCTCGAGCAAATCGATGATGAACGGGAAGACAGTGATACAGTGAATAATATTATTTATTTCAATATTGTAAAACAGCAACCAGTATGGCCTATTCTTCCTTCACTACAAAGAAGTGTACTGTGTACTATGCATAATGAGACAAACCATGTAGGTCCCCAAATATAAACAAGTGTTCTAAACTGTACTGTAATATAATCATGTGGTGACCATAAGAAAGGTACCATTACATGCGGTATGCATTTAGAAAGTATGTTTGGGAGTAATAAACTTAATATTGAGCAGAAATGTGAACATGGAACACAGAAATATGCAAAGCATTCACACTGATGAATGCAAAGCATTCACTCTCAAACATGGGGCAGAGCTGTTCCTTGCTCTCCCTGTGCACAGCCGTTCAAGAGGCAGTCGGGAGGCATGGCGGGTTCTAGCCCGGGCCCACCACCTCGGCAGAGCCTCACAACAAGCCAGAACGCCCCCTCACTCCACGGGTGCCGCCATTATCCATTCAGACTTCCCTCTCATCAGAACTCCACCCAGCAGACCAGACATCACAGCCCGGATCATCGACACACACCCTGCAGCAGCTTTTTCCTCAATCCGCCCCAGGTATGCTGGTCCAGAAACTCTCAAACATGGGGCAGAGCTGTTCCTTGCTCTCCCTGTGCACAGCCGTTCATGAGGCAGTCGGGAGGCATGGCGGGTTCTAACCGGGCCCACCACCTCGGCAGAGCCTCACAACAAGCCAGAACGCCCCCCCCCTCACTCCACGGGTGCCGCCATTTTCCACATTCGGACTTCCCTCTCATCAGAACTCCACCCAGCAGACCAGCCCATCACAGCCCGGATCATTGACACCCACCCTGCAGCAGCTTATTCCTCAATCCTGCCCCAGAGCCTCACAACAAGCCAGAACGCCCACCCCTCACTCCACGGGTGCCGCCATTTTCCACATTCGGACTTCCCTCTCATCAGAACTCCACCCAGCAGACCAGCCCATCACAGCCCGGATCATCGACACCCACCCTGCAGCAGCTTTTTCCTCAATCCGCCCCAGGTATGCTGGTCCAGAGACTCTCAAACATGGGGCAGAGCTGTTCCTTGCTCTCCCTGTGCACAGCAGTTCATGAGGCAGTCGGGAGGCATGGCGGGTTCTAGCCCTGGCCCACCACCTCGGCAGAGCCTCACAACAAGCCAGAACGCCCCCCTCACTCCACAGGTGCCGCCATTTTCCACATTCGGACTTTCCTCTCATCAGAACTCCACCCAGCAGACCAGCCCAGCACAGCCCAGCTAGCGCGGTCGCTGCTCAACAATAAATGCTTTATTTGGAGGTGTTTAATAGAGTTTGCCTCCCACTCGGCAAGCCTGGCAAGCTTCTCGTGTTGTATTTGATATGCCAAATTCCAGTAACAATTATATTGGGTCATTCCCATGACCTAATATAATTTTTTGAGGCTCTTTATGTTCCTGTAGCAAGCCGATGCCCCCTGGCTCTACTGGCATGACACAGGACATATGGAGATATTACTGGTGCCCGCTCTAGCAAATAGATGATCAACGGGAAGATCGTGATCGTGATCATGATTGTGATTCACACTGATACTAAACAAAACCCCCAGGCACACATACAAATAATATTTGCTTCCAGATATATATTCTTGGAAAATGGTCCTTTTCAATGAAACTAAATTTGAATTTTTAATAAAATATTTTCCCATCCTTTTGCCAATCCATAAATCCCTTTTCTTCATGAAATCTTATATTATTTGAAAAGAACTTGCCCTGTAATTTTAGCTCCATTGTGGTGAATTGGAAAACCATTCATGTTTCTCTAATTCTATACAATTTTAGAGAATTATAGTACATACCTGATACTCAGTGGAGTCCACAAATATAACACAGGCAATGAGAGAACTGAAATATACACTCTCTATTTTACTATGGTTTACAGAATTTTTTCTATGAAACACATTTATGTATAAATCACGTTTAAGAATAACTATGTAAAAGAGATGTCTGACATTAGAAGTATACAAAGAATATTCCATATGAATGCTTATGTATTCAGTAAATTATACTATGCCTTATTTTATTTATACACATGCCTCATGTAGAACAAATGCAGAGTATTATATATGTGTGTATAGGTATATGCATATAGATATTGAACCACAGAAATAAGCCCAAAAATGGTTTATAAAAAAAATAAGAAAGTGTTTTTATTTGACTTGGTTTCAATGTGTTTCTTCTGGTTATAAAATACATACTTGAAAATCACAATTCAGAAGTGAAAATGTATTTTTAAAAAATCATTCTGACATATCACCTAGCACTATTAGAAATGTCGCCCAAGTCTTAAAATCATAAAAGACATATGGCAATAAATTGTATTTCCATTCAGTTCAATCCCACCCTATGTGTTCCCATCCATGGACAGGAAGCCCCTTCAAGTATGAGGAAGATGGAGTTCGGGGAGAAGAGGGAATAGAAGGCATCCTAAATGAACTTTATAACACTAACTCTTCTGGCTCTTTTATCATACACAGAACACTTAGACCTTTCTCGGGAGTTTATAAAGTTGACATGAATTTCACTTATCTGTGTTTTTAAATACCTCATAACTACAAGTAATTATGATACAAGGATCTTGTTTCCATACATTGAAAATAGATTGTCTGATAAAGTAGTCACCACTGTTGCATCTATTAAAATCAAACCTAATCATTAAATTTCTAAATAATTATATTTTATTATGTGATTTTAGATTCAGTTTCTTAATAACACGAGGCATTGTTTTAATGTCTAATTATAACAAGTGAATAGCAACTACCTTACGCAGTGCTATACATATAGAATACATCCATTGTTGAATGACACGCCTAGCTAGCTTGGGAGCTTTGCTCTTTGATCTATTTAATCTATCTACTCATGGTGTAATCTATTTACTCACAGTTTAATCTATTTACTCAGAGTTTAATATATTTATATGTCCTTAAGACAGGGTTCATGCTAATAAGATTTCTTTTCTGTGTAAACACTGGAGGTTGTGGCAGTTGCAGAAGTCACCTTGACTCAGAATGAGTCACTTCTGAATTATCATTATATATCTACTATGACTTCAATGTTATCTAGATTGGGTACTGCTCCTCTTTCTTTATATTGACTGGTCCCAACGTGGGGCATTTAGAATTTACCAGGAGACTACCACCCTGGCTACTTTGAGACTATCTTTTAAGATTATAGGAAGGATCATACTAGTTTGCCCTCAAGTAGCAAGTGTGACCCTTTCAGTTTACAGAGAACAAGATACTCATAATCACTCTGATGCAGATAATAAATAAGAACCTTGTGTGATACCTTCATGTATCATCTAGATACATGAAGCCCATGAAATTAAGAGTATTACTTTATATTATCCCCCTCTCCAGTGTTTCAACATAAGATATAATCTCGGTAGAAGGCATTAGTCCTTGGCATAATCATTTGTTTAGAACTGTAGTAGGGTGTGGCACCACCCTACTACACTCTCTACCCCTCTAGGAGTTGTTTAGTTTTCCTTTATTGACAGGACCCTCCCTGAAGTTACGATCACTTTTGTGTATATAAGGGGACTGACTTGAGGTAATGCATCCACTCTGGTGGGATTCACTTTGGTGGGACTCTCTCTGAAGGGATCGTCTTTCTTGGGAGACGTGGGCCCTAGTGCATGGTCTAAGTTCTGACCAGACCTAGAGATCTTTCATTATATTGGATAGCAGTGGTATAGCTTGTTCTACTATTGAAAGCCTTTTGGAACAGCGCCAGACTCATGAGTTTACATCCATTCCCGGAGGCATCAGAGGTAGAATAGAATATCTGTCCTGATACTGTTGGGGACCCCTCGGATCCATGACAGTCCATCATCATAGAAAATCCTACTGGACAGTGCTAATCTATTAGAATCAATATACCCTTTCTTATGCTTTTATTTCAAGAGAAGAGAAATCATGTTCCAATTCCAGAGGTTCTCTTTCATACTTTTAGAAGAAAAAAAAAACAACTTAAGAATATTTTTTGATATTTTTTTCACATCACATATATTTTAGGTTGACAGGCAATAACCTGGTCTACCTAAAAATATGACTTTATAATCACCTTGTTTTAAAAAACATTTAAAAAGCAATTAATTCAACAGAAAGAAAGCTTTATTTCAATTGTTTATCACATAATAATATAAAGGGATTTCCCCACTTTATTTAAATGCTGTGATTATAGAATTGTTCATGTTGATCTGTGACAGGCATTAATAACCCACCATCACTGTCACCTTCCCTCCACCATTGTCCCTGTTTCACAATCACCCCTCAAGCCTGCCTCTGTAGCAGGTAAAAGAAAAAATTTTATCCTTCCTGTATTGCCATAAGAATAGTTATGTGTAAAGACTTTACCCCTATAAACATTTTATTCCACGAAGGATGCTCAAATGATATATAAATCATTAAATCATTGGTTAATTTTGACTCTACTAGTCAAACTAAATTATCAAAGTAAAGTTAAATTTAGGGTTAACATAAGCTGGATTAATTGTAGAATCTGCTAGATTCTAATCATGTATATTCTTAATCTGATTCAATGCAGTTAAAACTTTTGGAGGGTAAGAATGTCAATATCATTTTTATAGTGAGGGTTAAATTATATGTAACTTCAACAATGCTGTCATGCAGTGAACAAAATATCCATCAATAAATGTACCAGTCTCTTAATGCCTGAGAACAAAATGATTTCAGAACAAAGTGGAGAATATTATTGTCTATATTGGTAAGGGAATTAATAACATTAGTAATGGTAAACAATGCTGGAAAAAACTTTCCAGTTCGGCCAATTATTTCTAATTTTTAAAATTGCATAGCCAGTGGCAATAAGTATAATTTATAACATCTTGGATGGGGTGTAGAAATCAGCCATGATCTATGTACATTTCAAAATTAAACTTTTAATTATTTCAGTTTTATGATCTTCCTTTGTAGTACATACATGTTTTGACTTCTCAATTCAGAGTAACTTATGATTATTTAATATTATGATTTATTAATGTGGTTATATAATAATGCATATGGCTTTGTGTTCAAAAGAAAACAAACATGAGTGAGGGCAATAGTACGGCAGGTAGAACACTTGCATTGTACATGGCTGGCCTGGATTCAATTCCCAACACCTCATATTGCACCCAGAACCCTGCCAGGAGTGACCACTGAGCACAGAGCCAACAGTGAGAAAGCCCTGGTTTGGCTCCAAAACAAAAACAAATAAACAAAAAAAGAACAAACAACTGTTAATCTTTTGTTGAACTAATCATTGACTTTTTTCAATAGGCAGAGCTACTTAAGGGCAGCTGTGTACCAATATGTGAATATTAGATTAATAATTTTGAATATTTGAAGAAAGTTTTGAAGGGAAGACTAATATTGGTAAGACTGTACCTGTTTAGAATACTTTCTGCTTTATTGAGAAAAAATAGTTCAGTTTGAAAATAAATTTTAATTTAGGTCAAATGCATTTTAGATATGTGTTTATACTAAGTCAAACAAATTTTAGAAATATTGATATGTGCTAAATCACTTTTCATGCCAACTTTCATTCTCATACAAATGAACAGCACAGGACATAAGTCCACAGAAAAGAGGTTTTTGATGAAAACGCCACAGCACCAGCACATTGCCAAGTGATGACTTCTGTTACAACTGAGGTCCTCGAGGTTTGTGATTAGAACTTCAAATTCCTTGATGAGCAATAATATTTAATAACCTATACATAAGCAAAAAGGTCATTAACCCTGTCTCAATTTTTTCTTAATAATTTAATCATAATTCATCTTATTTTTTGGCTTTTTTGATTCACATCCAATGATCACTGGCTCTGCCCTCAGGAATCACTCAAAGCGATGGTCAGGGAACTCATGGAATACCAGGGATTGAACCCGGATCAGCTCCGTGTAAGGCAAATGCCCTAATTGCTGTGCAATTTTCCAGTCCTGTCTTTTCTTAATCTCTCATATTATCCAAATACATATTATTTGTTATATTTCAGCTCAAGAGTTTGTTTAATAATGTAATGTTTCCAAAAGTGGGAGACTAGAACAATGGAGAGAGGTCAGTAGTTGGTTGCTTGGGTGTAATTGGGACTAATTGGGGGTGCTTTCTGTTTGTTTGCTTAAAGAATGGAGATTTCAGAAATGGGAGAGGCCGAAGCCTAATGTTTTTTTTTGAAAAAGAAACAGAGACCAAGTAAGTTCATGCATCTCCACTCTAATGGCACACAAATTAAAATGGTATCTTCCTATAAACTGTAGGAGCAGGAATTTGTTTTCAGCCTGAGCAAATTTGAAAGGACAATGTCAAAAACTGAAAATGCAGGACAGGTGAGCAAGCAGTGACCATCCAAGCCCTACTGCATGCGTACATGGACATGACAAGGGCTAGGACAAAAATCTCTTTGCTCTAATCTTCCTACTGCCATGAGAGCTATTCACATGCCTTAACAGTCATTTCCTGTGTCATTGGTGGGCATTTCTAATATTGACAGCAAAGACCTCTGTCTGGTAGATAGAGATAATAAAAGAGTCTAAGTGCAGGCTCTCAAGCCGTCCACCATTTAGCAGTGTGATTTCGGAGGTCAACTTCATGGGGCGCTTCTTAAGATTTAGACATGAAGGGCTGGGATGATTATAGGTTGGGGCTATTCAGTGTTCTTAGTCCAAACACTCAAACATTCTTCAGAGACCAGGAAAAACAATCATTTTTCCACCTTATAAACCTGTTTTCCAGGTGAAGATGCCAAACTCTTTCATAAAATATCAATTTATGTAGAGTTTCAAATACTCTGCATTTTCTCAAGCAAAACAGCTACTCTTGAAAGCCTAATACGAAAATTCATTTTTAAAGAACAATGTGCCTCATAAAGGAATGAAATACTGTCAACAGAAAGCAGTCATCATAAAAATTATGGTTTAGCTAAAAATCCTAAAAAATCCATGAAGCTGATAAATAAATAAGGAAAAATATGAAACACTCAGTGACAGTTAATGCGAATAGTTCAGTGACAGAGGAGAGAGTAAGCAGAGAGGGGTGCATCTAGCTTGCATTGCTTACATCATCAAAACAGAAGCGATAAACTTGAAAAGGTACATCCTCCACTACTGATATTACAAAATCTAAATTCAGACCAATTGTTAAAAGTTAAAAAGAAAGTTCTTTTTTAACTAATTCTGTTTTTTTAATGTTTTGCTTGTTGGGTCACACTCAGCTATAATCATGGGTCTTGCACTCAGAAATCACTCCTGGAGATGTTCGGGGGACCATATGGGATGCCATGGGTAGAATCCAGGCAGGCCACATGCAAGGCAAATGCTCTACCTACTGCACTATCACTCCAGCTCCATCTTTTTAACTATTTAATATCAGTCTTGATTTTAAAATGAATCAAAGAGATTATGCAGACCAAAGAGACAGTGTGCCTTGCGCAGCACACCTGGGTTTGATTCCCAGCCAGCAAATGGCCCATGAGCACTAATACCGATGTGTCTACCCGCTCCCAAAGCAAAAGAAGACAAATCATTGAAATAAGCATATTGAAGTGGATTGTCACTAGCCATGAGAAAAATAGAATCGTTGTGGAAAGGAATCCAAAAGCAGGATTTAATCTTTTACCTGATGGATTTCTTGGCACAACACCCACTTGGTGGGATAGACTGAAAGACTTAGAGCACATTGTAGTCATATTTCTACAGTTCACATTACCTGTGTTGGGTTGTGATGCAGGGTTTAAGTTAGCATGAGTTTTCTATGCTCCCTTTCATTCTGCTACAACTTACAGGATATAGAGAATTGATAACTAAAAATAAAATGCTCTTTGAAGGGTATGAATAAGTAGAGTAACACACAACAAATGAATGGAATTTGTGCCCTGCCTAGGCAAGTAAAGGAATTTGTGCCCTGCCTAGGTGGGAAGCAGTCCTCGGCAATTTTTAAGGTCTTTACTCTTTTATGAGGCACAGCTAGATTATTATTTTCTCCCATATTTCCCTTTTATTTATTTATTTGTTTGTTTTTCATTTTTTTTAAATTTTTTTATTATACCACCGTGAAACATACAATTACAAAGGTGTTCATAATTGGTTCTTGGTAATACAGTATTCCAGCACCCATCCCTCCACCAGTGCTCCATTTCCACCACCAATGTACCCCTCCCCTCCCATCCCCCCCCCGCCTTAATAGCAGGTACCCCAGTTTCCTCTCTTTCTCTCTCTATCTCTCTCTCTGTCTCTGCATCTCTCTCCCTCTTATTTTACACATTGTGGCTAGCCCTGCAGATAGTTAGAGTTAATCACTTAAGTCTCTTTGTGTATATTCAGTGGTGAGTTTTAATCTGCCATTACAATTTCCCCATATTTATTAAAACACTGGTATCTATATCCTATTAATGAATGCAGTCATTCTATATCTGTCCTTTTCCTTCTGACTAATTTCACTCAGCATGATAGACTCCATGTCCATCCATTTGCAGGTAAATTTCATAATTTCATCCTTTCTGACAGCCGCATAGTATTCCATAGTGTAGATGAACCACAGTTTCTTTAGCCAGTCCTCTGTTCTCGGGCATTTAGGTTGTTTCCAGATTCTAGCAATAGTGAATAGCGCAGAGATGAATAAAGAAGTACAGATAGTGTTTCTGCTATGTGTTTTTCGGTCTCTAGGGTATATTCCCAGGAGTGCTATTGCTGGATCAAATGGGAGCTCAATATCTAGCTTTCGGAGGAATGTCCATATTGTTTTCCAAAAGGGCTGGACCAGTCGGCACTCCCACCAGCAGTGATGTTCTTCAAAGAAATTGAACAAACACTCCTGAAATTTGTATGGAATAATAAAACCCCACGAATAGCTAAAGCAATCCTTGGGAAAAAGAAGATGGGAGGTATCAATTTCCCCAACCTCAAGCTCTACTACAGAGCAGTTGTAATTAAGACAGTGTGGTATTGGTATAGAGACAGACCCGTAGACCTATGGAATAGAATTGAGTATCCTGAAACGCACTCACAAATATACAACCACTTAATCTTCGATAAAGGAGCAAAAAATATTAAGTGGAACAAAGAAAGCCTCTTCAACAAATGGTGCTGGGAAAACTGGGCAGCTACATGTAAAAAAATGAACTTAGACCTCCTTCTAACGCCATGCACAAAAGTCAGATCAAAATGGATTCTAGATCTCGATATCAGACATGAATCTATAAGGTACATCGAAGAAAACATAGGAGAAACGGCTCTATGACATTGAAACGAAAAGTATCTTTAAAGACGACACACCGCTGACCAAGCAAATGGAAGCAATGATAAACAAATGGGATTATATAAAATTGAAAAGCTTCTGCACCTCAAAAGAAACGGTGACCAAGATACAAAGACAATCCACAGAGTGGGAAAGGATATTCACCCAATACCCATCTGACAAGGGGTTAATATCCAGGATATATCAGGCACTGGTAGCACTCCACAAGAAGAAAACAGCCAACCCCATCAAAAAATGGGGGAGAAGAAATGAACAGAAGCTTCCAAAAAGAAGAAATTCGAATGGCCAAAAGGCATATGAAAAAAGTGCTCTTCATCTTTGATCATCAGGGAGATGCAAATCAAAACAACAATGAGGTACCATCTCACCCCACAGAGACTGGCACACATCCAAAACAGCAAGAACAACCGGTGCTGGCGTGGATGTGTTTGTTTTTCATTGGATTTATTTATTTTTGGCTTTATGGTCACACCCAGAAATGCTCAGGCGTTACTCCTGGCAGTGTTCAGGGAACCATATGGGATGCTGGAGATAGAACCCAGTCAGTCACTTGAAAGGCAAATGCCCTGCACACTGTACTATCACTCCGTTCCCACATTTCCTTCCTAAAATGTACAAAACTCAGGCACATGCAGGCAGCTCTTTAACAAGGGCCGCACCGCTCCCAGAGGAGCCAGGAGAAGATAACAGAGGAGCACTGAGTTCATCCTTTCTTCTCAGAGCTCTGCCCTGCTGCAGCTGATGTGGTCAATGTTGCTTGTGGTGAATAGTGCTTTGTGGTCACCAGGCCACACTTGTGATGTTGGTAATAGGGGTCTGTGGTGCTGGGATCCAATTAAGAGCCTAGATCAACTGAGTTTGTTCTGGCTCTCAATTTCTCCTTCTATTATTCATAATGTAGAAACTATTGTGTTCATTGGACCAAATGTTGTGTTCATTGGACAAAATGCAGAACCTCTCAAAGATAATAAAAATGTCTGGTGACTTCACTGATGTTTCTTGGTTTGTTTTTAAATTTCATTTTTGGTAATATCACTAAAGGAAAAATTCATAACTCCAATCTCTGTGCTGTGGGTATGTAAAAAACAAATGTGTGTTGACAGTATTAGAACAATTTAAGAAATGAAAAGGATAAAAGAGACTGGCCCATATCCAAAAGAGCAAGAAGAAGCAGAGCTGATGTGGATGTGGGAAGAAAAGGACTCTCATCCATTGTTGGTGAGAATGTTTACTAGCAGAGACTTTTGGAAAACAAACTGGACATTCCTCCAAAAACTAGAAATTGATCTCCAATTTGACCAAGCAATACTACTCCTGGGAATATATCCTGGGAGCCCAAAAACACACAGCAGAAACAACTTCTGCACTTATATGTACATAGCAGCACTATTAACAATAACTAGAATCTGGAAACAACCTGAGTCCCTGAGAACAGATGACTGGATAAAGAAACTATGGAATACTATGCAGATATTAGGATAAACAAAGTTATGAAATTTGTCTGTAAATGGATGGACACGGATAGTAGCATGTTGAAAGAAATTAGTCAGAGGGAAAAGGACAGATATAGAATGATTGCATTCATTTATGAGGTATAAAAATATGTAGTATGATTCTATCTCTATCACTATCCTCCAGTTGATCATCTATTTGCTAGAACGGGTACCAGTAATATCTCCATATGTCCTGTCTCATGCTAGTAGAACCCAAGGGCATCTATCGCTCCAGGAACATAAAGAGCCTCAAACCATTATATTAGGTCATAGGAATGAACTAATATAATTGTTACTGGTATTTGGCATATCAAATAAAACAGGGCAGCTTGCCAGGCTTGCCATGCAGCTGGCATACCGTTGTAGTCACCTCTAAATATAGCATTTATAGATGAACCGTGTGACCGCTTTGCGCCCTGCGAGACGGGCTGTGATAAGCTGCTGCTGGGTGGAGTTCTGATGAGAGGGAAGTCCGAATGGGGAAAATGGCGGCCCCATGGAGTGGGGGCATCATCTGGCTTGTTGTGTAGCTCTGCTGAGGTGGCGGGCCAGGGCTAGGAACCTGCCATCCCTCCCGGGCACCTCATGAGCTGCTGGGCACAGGGGAGAGCAAGTAGCAGCTCTGCCCCACGTCTGTAAGTCTCTGGTTCAGCATACCTGGGTCGGATTGAAAAAATAAAAACTGCTGCAGGGTGGAACTAGATGAGATGGGCTGTGATAGGCTGCCGCTGGGTGAGTTCTAACGGGAGGGATTCTATGAGGTCTATAAATGTTACTGGGTTTTGGCATAACAAATACAACACAGATAGCTTGCCAGGCTCTGTGGTGCAGGTGGTATATATTGGTGGTATATGCCACTTGGTATATATTGGCAATTCCAGAAAAATGAGGAGGGTGCAGTGCTCTAAAAAGTTCCTTGCATAATAAGATTATGTTTCCATAAATTTGTCTCTAAATCAAATTACTTTAATCAAATGTCAGTGATATTTGATTATTGACAACACTGAAATTGTCTTATTCCTTCCTATATTTCTATTATTTGGAAAAGTTTACCTGCATATTATTAGTGCTTTTTCCATGAATAGATAAGGAGAAACAAATAATCAGATTTAATCAGATTTACACTGGTATAAAATAAAATTTTTTAAAAAAGAAATGAACAGGATAAAAAAATAGAAATATTTTAAGTATTCATCACTGAAGTGTTTGATTTGTAACAATATAATATTTAACCTCCTCATGAAAAAGAAAAATATGGGATGTGGAAACATTAAAGGCGTAAGGAATGCTTGCAGGAGACAGTAAGCAGTGAGGGGTGAGACCAGGGGCTGCGTAAAAGAAAGATATGAGAGGAGATTAAGCCTCTGCTTTCTTTCTGTTCCATTTTCCAAAACCCAGAGAGAATGAGCAGTTTTCTTACCTTTTGACACCAATGATATTGGTGTAAGAAAACACAGTCATTCCTTGCCTTCTCTAAAAAGGAGCAAACGAGTGAACAAGTGTTATGTCTGGGGTGGGAGAAAGGTGAGAGACTAATAAAATAACAACATTGGTAAATAGTGAACACTTGTTACATCTCCATCGTAAAATGCCTACCATTTAGTTCAAACTTTATGTTCAATAGAGAGAAGAATTTTTCTTTTTTTCTTCTTTAATTTTATTATACAGCATGAGATATACAATGACAAAGCTCTTCATGATTGGGTTTCAGTCATACAGTGTTCCAGCACCCATCCCTCCACCAGTACACCCTTCCCAACACCACTGTCCCCAGATTCCCTCCCTCCTCACCCAGCCAGCCTCTATGTCAGGCACCTTGAGAAGAAAATTTTATGATTAATTTAAAACCACAAGTCATTCTACCCACAGGTTTTACAAAATAATTCCTATTGTTTGGTCAAAAATATTTAAACACAAGAGCTCTGCCCCAAGCAACAATGGATTGGTAATTAAAATACTTTATAGATGAATACATCCTCATGCTAGGTGTTGATATCTTCTGCAGGCCAGATAGATTTTTTTTTCACTGCAAGTGGCCAACCTGATTCATTTCCCATCACCACATACCAGGAAACCCTACCAGGAAAGATCCTTGAGCACACAGTCGGGAGTCAGCCCTGGACATCATCAGAAGCATTTTTCTAAAATTTCTTATCAAGGTCAAAGGAAACTCTGTACTCTATTGCAAAATAATTGTCATGGTAGTCAATTTATGCAAACCCAGAAATTTGGTGACTGTTCTTGACGTCTTGTTGGGTGATCTTGGGTTGAGGTTACACTTCAATGATTGAGTGAAATAGAAATTCCCCTCTAATATCTGGGACATTTATCAAACTAGTTCAAGTACTGAGCTGGACAGAAAATGACCCTCCCCAAGTAAAGGCCATTCCTTCTGCCTTTGTGTTTGATCTGGACATTGGACTTTTCTGCCTTTAGACTGAAACATCGGTTCTCCCTGGGGATGAAGCATACTAGCCTTCAGGCTGAGCCTTACACCAGCTGCAAACCTGGGTCTCCACTTTTTGCAAATACAAACTCACAAGTAACATTCATATCTGAAATTCTCTGATGAGAAAAATTGACTTATCACATCAGAAACTATGTTTGCCTATTCTGTAAGACAATCACAGCTGAGCAGTTCCTAGTAATCAATGGAAGTCACAAAATTTAAACTGATATATCTAAATCTTATGAGATAACTGATTTTAACAAGTCCTTACCACTAGGAAAATTCTAATCGCTACAGTGATTGGAGAGAAAATTATACAAACGCTATCTTCTCATTACATAAGCTGCTTTTAAACAATATACCCCACCCTCACTTCAAGTCTCGTCAACTTGAACTTTCATTATTCAAACCAAAGTTTTCATTTTGTTTCAAATAAAAAGTTCTAAAGGGTTTTGTATCATTTGGGGGAGTTTTCATATAATTTACTAATCATTATTTTATAAATCAAGTTGTTTTAGGTTTTACTTCTATTTCTAAACTTTCAATAATATCATCATAAGTGCACAATCTCTCAAATTATAAACATATATATATATACAGAAGCCTAGATTACTATGTAGGTATGTATAAGGCTGAATTTTCTAATTATACCTATATAGTATACCTATATAAGTATGTATACACATATATCCTTTGGTCCTCTCAGTTTGGTTTCTCTGGGAATCCCTTATAATACAAGGGGAAATACAAGAGGGGATCAGTAGGAGAAACTGGCCAAGAAAACAAAAAGTAAACACAGACTAACAAAATTTCAAATATCATGTTCATCAATCACAAATTATATAAAAGTAATTTTCTTATATTTCTTATAATGGAGCAAATAACAAAAATAGGAAGCCAAACAAAAATATGGTTAAACTATACCTCAAAATAAAAATATGTAATTGAAGATAGAAGATATGATAAATAGAATCCTACATCTGAAAATTATAAATTGAAATATAAGATTGAGAAAACATCATGAATGCAATATAAATACCAAATGTATTAAAATATAAAAACAAATTTTGGTACCATTGAACGAAAAAAAAATTTGACATATGCCCGTTCAAAATCGAAATGTGGTATAATAGAGAAAAATATGATAGAGGCAAGATTTTCAAAGGAAGCAAGTGAACACATTTCAAAATTAGCTAAGGACTCCAAAGATCATATTTAGCATGTCATGCTGAGCCAACAAAAACAAAATCCTAATTAGACCTATCATAGGGAAATCACTGAATGGTTATAACCAAACTAAGAAATTAAAAAAAATATATAAACAACTCAAAGCAAATGGAATCACCCACTATTTTCTCCTGTAAGAAACTTGAAAGTTAGCACTTCAACCTAATAGCCAGTGCAAAATCTAAACAGATTTAAAATCAACAACTCTTCAGGTTTCATGAGATCACAAAGAAAACAGATGACTCCCAACTGGAATCAAAGATTCCCAAGTACAAACTGTTGAAGAACCAGGGCCTGGGGAGGAAGTCTAAACTATGATTGATAATTGCTGGAGTCTTTCAGGAAGACCCAAAGATTGTCTTCCAGATTTGTCACCTTCAGCCTGTCATACTAACTGCAGTAAAAAAAGAAAATAAAATACATTTTTAATTCATTTTCTTCTATCAGGGTGAGGAAGAAAACAACCATTTTGAAATCCCAAAGCACTCTTTTTATTAAACAATTCTTCAGGAGAAACTTATTAACAAGAGCCTAATATTCTGGAGCTAGCACCAGGGCCTAACTCACCTGTGGGAGGAAAAATACCCAGTTCAAGCCAGTTCTAGTCCCCTTTACATTGGATAAGTTAGTATGAAAATCCAGCCTACAGAGGCCATACTGCTACACCTTGGTGGGGAAAAAGGGATATAAAAGCCTAAGAAACATGGTAAACTTAAGTTATTTAAGTTTACAGATATAGAAAAAGAACAAGTTATAATCATAAGACCATAAAATTGGCCCCTATTTTATTAAAGGCTTTCAATTTTTATTTTAAAAACCATTCCTTTTATCCAGAAAATCAAGCCTGGATATAAAAAATAATAAAAGCTTTTAATCTTTTAAATTTTAAATTTATCTAACAAGTGTGAATATATCACTGTATCACTGTCTTCCCGTTCATCATCTATTTGCTCGAGCGGGCCCCAGTAACATCTCCATATGTCCTGCCTCATGCGAGTAGAGCCCAAGGGCATCTGCTTGCTCCAGGAATATAAAGAGCCTCAATCCATTCCGGAATGAGGTCTATAATTGTTACTGGTATTTGGCATATTAAATACATATTATATATATATATGATTATATATGATATATATATATGATTATATATGACATATATAATCATAGCAAATATATATGATTATATATATTTTATATATACACGTATTCTGTGTGATTATGTTGAAGTGAAATGAATGATTTTAGTGAAATAAAGGCAAAGAAGAAAAGATTAGAATAATTATGTTACAACTAAATCCTTACAATATTCATGAAATGGCAGTGTTCCTTAAAAAAGAGTTGAAGAATTGCCTTTCAAGTCTGTGTATTATCTTGTAAACATATCTTCCTTTTCTTTTCTCCTCTCACATGTAGAAGATATTTGCACTAGTTAAAATACTATGAATACATCTGAATAAACACAGCATAAACAGACTCAAAGTCAAAGGCAGGAAGACAATTCTCCACACAAACAACTCCTCCAAAAAGGCCAGTGTGGTCATACTAGTATCGGATAATATAGACTTCAGGCTGAAAAGGTTAGAAGGGACAATGAAGTCCATTTCTTATTAATTTAGGTGTATGTATATCTGGAAGAAATCACACTACTAAACATATATGCACCCAACAAGGGGCCAGCAAAATGCTTAAAACAACTGCCAATAGACCTCAAAGAAGACATTAACAGTAGCACAATAATAGTTGGAGTCTTCAACACTGCTTTGTCAACTATGGATAGATCGAAAAGACTGAAACTCACCAAGGAAATATTGGCCCTGAAGGAAGAAAGAGAGCTGGTTGATATATACAGGGCTTTTCATGCCAAAAAAAGCTGAATACACATTTTTCTCCAGTGTGCATGGAACATTTTTCAAGACAGACCACATGCTGAGCCACAAAGCATACCTCAATAAATTAAAAAAGATAGAATTTGTGTCAACTATCTTTTTTGACCATGATGCACTGAAAATAGAAGTTAACTGTGCACAGAAACAGGGAGTCAAACCAAACACCTGGAAATTGACAAGCTCACCGCTGAACAACAAATGGGTCATAGAAGAAAACAAGCAGGAAATCCAAAGATTCCTGGAAACAAATGAAAATGAAGACACCAACTATCAGAACTAGTGGGACACGGCAAAATGAATGTTAAGGGAAACTTTATAGTTCAGCAAGCATTCATCAGAAAAAAAGAAAAGGCCCACATAAATAACCTAACTTCACAGCTCAAAATATTATCAAAACACCAACAAAAGGAACCCAACCTAGGGAGAAAGAAGGAAATAATAAAACTTAGAGAGGAAATCAATGAGCTGGAAACACAAAAAACAATCCAAATATTAATGAAACATAGAACTGGTTCTTTGAAAAGATAAACAAGATCGACAAACCTCTGGCAAGACTTGTGAGGACAGGGAAAGAGAGAACCCAAATAAACAGAATCAGAAATAAAAATGGAAAAAAAAGAAAAAAAATAAAAATAAAATAAAAATGGGGACATCACAACAGACACCACAGAAATCCAAAAGATCATCAGAGATTACTTTGAGAACCTGTATGCCATTAAACATGAGAGCATAGAAGAAATGAATAAATTCCTGAAGTCCTATACCTCAACAGCTGAAACAAGAAGACCTGCAAAATCTGAATAAGTCTATCACACTTGAGGAAATTGAAACAGTAATTAAAAGTCCAGTCCAGATGGATGCACTAGTGAACTATACCAAACCTTAAAGGAGGACCTACTGCCAGTCCTTTGCAAGATCTACCAGGAAATAGAAGAAAGAAACACCCCCGAACAGCTTCTATCAGGCACATATCACACTAATACTGAAAACTGGCAGAGACAACACAAAAAGAAAACTACAGACCAATCTCCCTGATGAACATGGATGCTAAGATCTTCAACAAAATACTAGCAAACAGAATGCAAAGACTCATCAAAAAGATTACACATCATGACCAAGTGGGATTCATCCGGGAATGCAAGAATGGTTCAAGATTTGCAAGTCAACCAACATAATACATCATGTCAATAAGAGAAAAAATAAAGACCATATGATCATATCAATATAAGCAGGAAAACAGTAGACAAGATCCAACACCTGTTCATGAATTAAAACACTCCAATAAATGGAAATTGAAGGGACCTTCCTCAATATAGTCAAAGCCATCTGCCAAAAGCTCACAGCAAGTATCATTTTCAATGGGGGAAAATTGAAAGCCTTCTCCCTAAGATCAGGTGCAAGACAAGGTTGCCCACTCTCACCACTTCTATTCAATATGTACTGGAAGTACTTGTCATAGCAATCAGAGAAGAAAAGGACATTAAGGGCATCCCGATAGGCAGGGAAGAAGTAACTGATATCACTAATTGCAGATGACATGATTACCTAGATAACCCTCAACTCTCAGCCAAAAAACTCCTAGAAACAATAGATACTTATAATAGAGTGGCAGGGTACAAAATCAATACTCAAAAGTCAGTGGCTTTCCTATATACAAATAATGAAAGAGAGAAAATGTTATTGAGAAAATATTCCATTCACAATTGTGCCATGGAAAATCAAATGACTAGAAATCAGCTTAAACAAGTATGTAAAGGACCTGTAAAAGAAAACTACAACACTCTGCTTCAAGAAATAAAAAGGGGACATGAAGAAATGGAAACAGATTCCCTGCTCATAGATGGGCAGAATCAACATCGTCAAAATGGTAATACTCCCTAGAGATTTCTCCAGATTCAACACAGTCTCTATAAGTATACCCATGACATTCTTCAAAGAAATTGAGCACTCCTGAAATTTGTATGGAATAATCAACTACCAGGACAGCTAAAGCAATCAATCCTTGTGGAAAAGACTGGAAGGCAAAACCTTTCCCAACTTCAAATTGTACTACAAAGCAGTAGTGTTGCAGGACTCCTCTAAGGGCCGCTGAATCTGCTCTGAATTGCCGCCTGCAAATCACTTTGTAGATAAGGGGGTAGTCTAAATGTGGCAGTTTATCTGACCATGTATGCTGTACTAGCTGGTATAAATATTCGCCCATGCTACCACAATCATCGTGGGACTAGCTAGATCTTACCAGCATATTTGCCTGGCCACATAGGACCCCTAAGTAATTAGACCAGAGAGAAATGCTGTTTGCTTCCAAGCAAACAAGCATGGCTCCCTGATATACTCAAAGGCAACTAAAATACAAAACTACAATGAAGTAGAAGAGACTTGTGAAGGCTTGGAGAAATATTTAATTGGCATTAGTATTAGTCTTTGGTGCCACGGAAAATCAAATGACTAGAAATCAGCTTAACCAAGTGTGAAAAGGACCTGTAAAAGAAAACTACAACACTCTGCTTCAAGAAATAAAAGGAGACATGAAGAAATGGAAACAGATTCCCTGCTCATAGATGGGCAGAATCAACATTGTCAAAATGGTAATTCTCCCTAGAGATTTGTCCAGATTCAACACAGAGACATGCCATCTCAGAAACCCCCTTCACTACCCTATAAAGACATTTCCAGGCAGATCTTGGCTCAAAACATTAGCATACAAAAGGGCCTAGGTGAGGTGCAGGGAGGGATTACCTAAGGGCATTTGACCCTCCCTGCTTTCCATAACAGTGGGAAGAAGGTCTGAGTTGCAGGGGGTATAAAACTAGCCTGTTTCCTCTCTCACGGTTTCTTTTTGGGCTCTCTCTCTTTCTGAGCGCTCACCCTTCTTGGGAGTCTTATCTTCTTCTCCTTTTACAGGGCCTTTACACGTGGTGGCCGCCATCTTGGCCTACACGTGGCTGGGGTTCTAGCCTGGAATCCTAAGCACCGGGCTTTTCCTTTTGCCAATTTGTATGCCTGAAGCTGTGATAAGTAAAGCCTTTTAAAACTGCATCGGATTCCTGAGTTTTCATCCATTCCTCGCCTGCTTCGGAGGTAGAAGGGAACTTCGCTTCCTGGCACTGTCGGGGACCCCGGCGTAGCTCCCCGACATCTGGTGTCCCCTGGGTGGGCACGAACATTGTCTGGCCTGATTATCATCAGACAGATATCATCTGTCTCCGAACCGTGAGTAAAATGATGGATATCTCATGGTATAGATACAATGTAACTTTTATTGGCTCAGAACCATACATAGCCCAGTCTATGAAGTTCCTTTCTGAGAACTACTTTATCTTTTCACAAATCATCTGGGTCCTTGCGATTTTTAAACTGTACCTTTGTGTAAGGACAATGTTTAATAGAGAGAGGGAAGAAAGTAATAGATTGAATGCAATCTTAAGGGACGAGGTTTACTCAGCGATTAAAGAAATAAGTGAGGATCATAAAACTACGGGTAGACTGCTCTTAAAGCTTGAGGACAGAATTATTAAACAGAGTTTAAAATTTGAAAAGAAATTAGAAGAACAGGAAAGTAAAATAATTAAACAGAATTTAAAATTTGAGGAAAAATTAGAAGAACAGGATTTAAAATTCAAAGAAAAAATTAGAAAACCAGGAAAGTAAAATTATTAAACAGGATTTAAAATTTGAAGTAAAGTTTGAAGAGCAGAAGAAGGATATCAGTAAGATCAGCACTATCTTAGAGGGAGAAATTGACAAACAGAGAGTTAGAAAAGATGGACAGAAAGAGGTTTGGAAGTTAGACATAAGATTGAAAGAACAAAAGGAAGAAATATATAGGAAACTTGGAAACTTAAACCAAGAAATGGATGTGTTACGCAGGGAGATTTCTGATTTCATAAGTTATCAATCAGGACCTAGCGCATACCCAGTACTCAGGCGTGAACCAACTAAAAGCTGTTCACAAACACACCCAAGGCTGTAGACTTGAAAAAGGTGTATACATTCCCAGCAAAAAATCTAAAAAAGAATTCTAATGTGGCTGATAACTTAGAGGAGGAACAGGGAAACCCAGAGGAGGCAAATTCTCAAGCTGAAAATCTCCCCAGAGTTAATACCATCAAAGGGGAAGATGCTCCTCTGGCAGATACTACAAGCTCTGATGAGGAAGAAGGGGAGGAACAGGTTAGCTCGGGCAGGCCCCAAGAGCCTTGTAGTTCCTGTGGCTGTCAATCTAATAATAATCAAAGAGAAAAGCGCAGCAATGTTTCTCATGATCAATCTAAAGATAGAGTAAAAGCGATTCATGAAGACAAAACTTGAGTCAATAACCCCGCTTAGGAAGGCTTGTGACAAGTTTGGAATATCAAGTCCCTTCTTCTTTTTTTTTTTTTTTTGGAAGCCACATAATTTTATTTTATTTTTTTTTTACAATTAAAAAGTTCATGTTTGGGTTTTGGTCATACAGTGTTTCAGCACCCGTCCCTCCACCAGTGCCCATCTCCCACCACCAACATCCCCGGTTCCCTCCCCTTCCCCAGCCCTGCTCCATGGCAGGTTCTTTATTTCTTTCCTTTTTGTCTCTCTTTCTCTTTTCCTTCCCTTCCAGACTATGGTTACAGAACATACATTAAAAGGTTGTCATGTGTATCCTTTTTGCCTCTATTTAATGCTCAGTTCTAGGTTGGCATTAGTACCCTCGACTATTATTAGCACCCTGTTCCATTTTCTGTCTTACCTAAACTCTGACTCCCACGCTTGTGATAATTTCCACCTTTGACAAGATCTCCTGATATATGTTTCACTTGACCTTGGATATTGATGACTGGATAAAGAAGCTTTGGTACATCAAGTCCTTATTCTTTAAAATATTTAGCTGATTGGAACCAAAATAATCAGTGTGTATTGTCAGACTTTGAAATGGTAGCCCATACTTGTCTGAACCAATCACAGTTCATGCAATGGCAAATGTGGTATACAGATGGGGTTAACATGAATATTGACACTTTAAGAGATACAGAATCTGGCCATAATATAACTTTTGCCATGCTGAAAGGTGAAGGTGAACGGCAAAAAGAAAGAAAACAAGCGACATTACCTACTTGTTTTAAAATTTGTTCAGGAGACAGCATTAAAAGCGTGGGGAAAAAGTAGGTTCTGACCCAGAATATCTAGGTAGCTATACAAAAATTTACCAGGGTCCTAATGAACCATATTTTGATTTTGTTGGGAGATTAAGTGAAACAATCCAAAGACAGGTTCAAGACCCATCCACTCAACAAATCCTAAAACGAACCTTAGCATAAGAATGCTAATCAAAATTGCTCGAGCAATACTATATAGTATTAAGGAAAAGGAAGACCTCATGGGATATCTAAAGGCCTGTAGAAATGTCGGTTTGGCCTCCCATGGGACACAGAATGCTATAGAGGCTTATCCCATACAGCAGGAGGATCAGGAGAGGGATGAAATGTCAGACAGCTTCAGGGGGAGAAACAATAAACTTCAAAGGGTAAACAATGATCAGAGAAACTATGCTAATAATTGCAACTCCACCCCTAGGAGGGCCCGACCTGGACCATGCCCAAGGTGCAGAAAAGGAAAACATTGGGCCAGAGACTGTAGGTCTTGGAGGTGAAGTCAGCCTCAGGCTTCATCTGGACAGATAACCTGCTTTAGCTGTGGAAGGAAAAGGCACACCCTTAGAGATTGCTCATCTTCTAGAACGATCAATAAAGGGCAACATCCTAATAATCCCTTTATGGAAAATATTACATGGACCCCCTCCCAGGTTCCACAAGCTCCGCAGGCTCAAATAAAATCTACGCCCCCCCAAATGAGGGAAACTGGGTGGGGGGGGGGGGGGGGGGGGCAGCCCCAGGCCCAGCTGAATCCAGGGGCACTCTCGTTCATTCCACCTGCCCAGTATCCTCCGAATCAGAACCCACAGAATTGCAATCAATAAATACTCTCCGGCCTACCACATCAGACAATGGCAGTCTCGACATTTTCTGCCCTAAGACTGTCACAATATACCCAAGTCAAGATCCTTACATGCTAAAAACAGGGATAAAAGGACCTGCTCCCCCAGGTAGTATAGGTTTAATTCAGGGGAGCGATTGGCTGAAATTTAAGGGAATTAAGGTGCATTTCGGACTTCTGGATCCTGAATCTCATGGAGAGATAATACTGTCAATAGCTGTGCCAACTAAATGGACTTTTAAAAAAGGGGAACCGCTTGCTAAACTGTTATTATTTTTTGAGGATCCGTCTAGTCAGTCCAAACACCCTATAACTGGTGGCTTAAACAGTACCCACCCTTCTGCTAACTTCATTGTTGGTTATACAGCCACACAGAACCAAGCCCACCAGCCACCTGCTAACTATCTAGTTGGGTACACTACCAGAATTTCGCAGGCCAAGCGGCCGGTTATGTCCATTGAAATTTATAAAAGGAAATTCAAAGGCATGTTGGATACAGGGGCAGACATATCCATAATCTCCACCAAGTATTGGCCCTCTAACTGGGGCCTAAATAAAGTGTCCCATAGCCTGAGCGGGGTAGGCAATGTCTCCTCTCTTCTCCGACAGAGTGTGAGGTGGCTGCCGTGTATTGGCCCTGAAGGGAATGTAGCCATGGTCCAGTCTTATATAGCTCCTATGCCTTTAACTTTATGGGGGTCGAGACATACTGGAGCAGTGGGGGCAGTAATTCACATACCTCGTCCAATTCCCCATCAGGCACCTGTTCCAGCTCTCCATAATAAGCCTAGCACGGGAGTAACCCTTTTAATTGGGGCTGCTGTGGTTAGCGCCCACCATCTATCCGTATTCAGTGGAAGTCTGACAAACCTATATGGACACCACAGTGGCCCCTCAATACCAAAAAAGTTAGAGGCGCTAACAAATCTAATGGAAGAACAGCTGAAATTTGGACATATTGAAGAAACGTTTTCAGAATGGAATTCTCCTGTTTTTGTGATACAGAAAAAATCAGGCAAGTGGCGTTTGCTGGTTGACTTAAGGAATGTAAATTCTACTATGGTCCCCATGGGAGCCCTGCAACCTGGGCTCCCCTCTCCAGCAGCTATTCCTAAGGATTGGCCGCTAATTATCATAGATTTAAAAGACTGCTTTTACAGCATACCTATCCACCCAGATGATCAGAAAAGGTTTGCATTTTCAGTCCCTTCCATTAATCATAAAGGTCCTTTACGTAGGTTTCAATGGACAGTATTGCCCCAAGGGATAACTAATTCACCTACGATGTGTCAACACTTTGTTGATGAGGTTTTGCGACCCATTCATGCTAAATTTCCTGGTGCATACATCATCCACTACATGGATGATATCCTGCTAGCTTGTGATAATTCCAGAGATCTCCAGAATTTATATAATGATGTAATGACAGTTCTACCAGAGGCTGGCTTACAAGTAGCTCCGAAAAAATCCAGATGCAGCTTCCTTATGAATATTTGGGCTATGATCTTGACCGCACTACAGTGCGTCCTCAAAAAATTTCCATTAGTCAAAAAGGCTCAAAACCTTGAATGATTTTCAAAAACTGCTGGGAGATATCAACTGGGTGCGCCCCCCCTTGGTATTCCTAACTGTGAGCTCAGTAACTTGTTCCACACCCTTGAAGGTGATCCTGCTTTAAATAGCCCAAGGCAGCTAACTCCTAAAGCTCAGAAGGAATTAGACTTTTTCATGGATCGGCTTCAAAAATCTTACCTCTCCAGATTTAATCCCGGAGAAAAGGTATGGTTCTTGGTCTTCAACACTCCCGAATCCCCCAACTGCTGCTATAGCCCAATTATCTGGACCGTTAGAATGGGTTTACTTACATAACAAGCAGAATCGTACTGCTACACCTTACCTTGAGATGATAGCTAACCTTATAATTAAGGGAAGATCAAGGACCCAAGTATTACTTGGACATGATCCCCATGTAATTGTACTACCTGACCCTAAAAAAAGAAATTGAAGCTGTTTTACCACTCAGTGAAATCCTTCAGAGAGCTTTACTAGATTTTTCAGGAGAAATATATTATCATTACCCAGCTGAAAAAACCTGGGAATTTCTGAAAAGGATACCTTTTGTAATTTCCACCATTGTCCGCTCCTCTCCCATTCCTGATGCTCCAGTGTATTATATTGATGGCTCCTCATCAGGAAGGGGTGGAATTACAGGTCCTTCATTGACCACTACTGTGCATACAAATTATAAATCTGCCCAACAAGTGGAACTCGCCACCCTGATACATTTACTATCCCATGTATCTGGCCCATGTAATGTGGTGAGTGATTCTGCATATGTAGTTGGTTTATTTCCTGGAATTGTCACTGTTTCTTTAAATGCCCATAATCCTATAATTCAGGAGCTACTCCATAAACTACAAGATCTCCTCCGAAAAAGAACATTTCCTATATACATCTCCCACATCCGCTCTCACAGCCGACTCCCGGGCCGATGGTTTGAGGAAACGAAGCAGCAGATCTCTTGGCAGCACCAGTATTTAAATCAGCTGAGGAAGAGCACCAGACTCTGCATACAAATGCTCGCCGTCTTCTGTACACCATGGCATCCCATGGAGACAAGCTAGACAAATTGTCCGCAACTGTCCTCTCTGTGCTCCTTTACATTGTACATCTCATGTGTCCTGCAACACACAATGTGTAAGAGAAGGAAGAGAGAGAGAGAGAGAGAGAGAGAGAGAGAGAGAGAGAGAGAGAGAGAGAAGAAAGTGAGGGCCGGAGCGCTAGCCCAGTGGGTGGGGCGTTTGCCTTGCACGTGGCCGGCCTGTGCCAGCCTGGGTTCAATCCCGGCATCCCATATGGTCCCCGAGCATCACCAGGAGTAATTCCTGAGTCCAGAGCCAGGAGTAACCCCTGAGCATCACCGGGTGTGACCTCCCCAAAAAAAGTGAGAAAATAGGTAAAGAACCTGACATAGAGGCAGGCTAGGGTTTCAGGGAGGGAATCGTGGACATTGGTGGTGGGAAATGGGCACTGTTGTGGGGATGGGTGCTAGACCAGTGTTGACTGTATGACCGAAACCCAAACATTAACATCTTTGTAATTGTATATCTCACTGTGGTATAATAAAATATTTTAAAAAGTAAATAAATAAAATACTATGAATACAAGTTTGCTTATTGATACATGTCACTATTTCATTTGAACTAATAGAAATCTTAAATTGCTATAATTTGTCATTTGCCATGCAGTTTTTAAGTTTTTAAGTATATGTATGCATTATATATACACGCATAATTATGTATATAGTATAGACATAATTTGTAAAACCACAAGTGAATCCTAATACAAAAACAATTGGTTTTGGGTTATTATGATGTGCCAAAATAGTTTCATCAATGTTACAGATGTACCATTATTGTGGGGCTATTAATAATTATAAAGCTGAAGAATTTGTGGCAGCAATTTACATATGGGAAATTTATTCCTGGTTTTTTATTCTGAACCAAAAACTTCTTCTTAAAAGGGCCTTAAAATTCTTTTAAAGAAACTAAACCAGCTAAAAAGGGAAGACAATTTCAGCTAAAATGAAAAAAAAACATATGGTCAACTCTAATCTGTCTTAGAAAACAAAATTCATATATGAATTATGTATTATTAGAAAGTTTTTTGTTTCTGCAACGTTGCTTCTCAGAGATATAGAATGGTAATGGTTTAAGCATATTATTGGTCTTTAAATAAATTAAATGTCAGTAATTGTATTGCAGCATAAATGTTGGAAATCAGCCTGCTGTACTCTGTGTTCTATGCTGGTATATCTCAACAAATCTAGGAGGGAAAAATTGATAAAAAATACAGGAGGAAACATACATAACCCAATTCAAAGTATATGGTTTCAGCACAGCTCTCACAATGTATAATTACAAAGGAAAACAGGTAAAAATGATTAATTATTAAGACTATCACAGACTATAGAATAAATTAAATATGCTTTTACAGAATAAACAAGTTAACAGTAACAATAGGAAGAACAGAATATAACTATATACTTTTAACTTCTATAAATATATAAATACAAATAAAGAGAATGAAAATTTAAACAAAAGCTATCATTTTACTCAGATTATAGGAAATTTAGATAACATGTGAAGAAATTGGAACTTTAATATGCTTAAGTAAGGTGTACAGGAAAATCAACCAAGTGTGAAAAAGATTTGCACAAAATGGTCTAGTTGGACATGTATATTCTCTTTTTAATTAATATTTTATTATACCACCATGAGATATACAATTACAAATTGTTCATGTTTGGGGATTTCGGTCACACAGTGTTCCAGCACCCATCCCTCCACCAATGCCCATTTCCCACCACCAATGTCCTTGATTTCCCTCCTCCCTCCCCTAGCCTGCATCTATGGCAGGTTCTTTATCTCTTTTCTCTCTTTCTCCCTCCCCCTCTCTCTCTTTCTCTCTTCCTGCTCTTACATATTGTGTATTGCAATACATACACTTAGAGCTTATCATGTGAATCTTTTGCCTATATTTAATGCTCAGTTCTAGGTTGGTTTTAGCCCTTTTTGACAATTATTAGCACATTGTTCCCTTCTCTCTCTTACCTAACCTCTGAATTATCACACATTTGTGATAATTTACACCTTTGACAAGACCTCCTGATCCACGTTTCTCCTGGAAGACAAATATATTCTTTTTTTTTTTTTGCTTTTAGGGTCACACCGGGCGATGCTCAGGGGTTATTCCTGGCACTGCACTCAGAAATTACTCCTGGCAGTGATTGGGGGACCATATGGGATGCCAGGGATCGAACTCAGGCCAGCATGAGCTGGCTGCATGCAAGGCAAATGCCCTACCTGCCGGGCTATCGCTCAGGTCCTGGACAAGTATCTTCTTAACTTAGTAATTCTCCAAGTCAGGGTTCCCTGGAGGAAAAAGTTGCACATTATCTGAAGCCAATATTGCTTTGGTGTCAGGCACCTCATATGGTCCCCTGTACACCTTCAGGAGTGATTCCGAGGTGCAGAGTAAACCCTAGACCCACTGGAAATGATACCCCCTAAAAGTTTGCACTTTGTACCCCAAGTTACATTATAAGTATCTAGCAAATGGAAAAAAAACTAGAAATAACACAAAAATACAATCAAAATAGGAAAGAAAAATCATGTACATTTATTTTATTCATAGTAGCAGTATAATATCTTATGGAACAGCGAATACATCTGAATAACATACATAGCATTAACACTGATATCCTTGAAGATTAGTGATCAGAAAGTGATAAAAGAATACACGTATAAATTCTTCTATAGTATTGAAAAAATAGACACAAGAAAATAATATATTTACTATATACATATGTGCCCACTATTTTTATTTCTAATATAAAATCATACATTCCTGTGAAGTTATACTTCAGATATCAGAAAACAGTGACTGTTGTTTGCTCGTTTATTTTGTTCACTGTGCTTAGGGGCTACTTCTACCTCAGTGCTCTAAGAGTTGCTTTTGGCAATGCTTCAAGGAAACTTGGAGTGTTGGGAATCAAACAACTGCTTTAACATACAAAACAAGTGCTCTTCCACTGAGCTACATTCCCTGGCAGAAAATTAATTATGGAAGTAAAAACAATGGAAGATATTTTGCAGATTTGACAATTCCGAGGGTCTTTTTTATAATCTTTAGAAAATATTAAAATGAATTTAACAGTCTTTACAGAGAATTTATGGAGCACGAGAAAGTGCGGAACAAAGGTAAAAATAATGATTCCCTCTTCATAGCTATTAAATCTAATCTAGAATATCTCAACCAGGAAGGAACAGCACAGACAGAGGTAGGGAAACAGAGTATTTCCACCCTCAGCAGGGATTCCTCCTGTAGGTTAAATGTTAATGCTTTCCCCTGTGGGGTACAAGGAAAGAGGTCAAGCACTTTAGGAATGATTGAATAGCTTAACCTCAGCTAGAGGGGCTTGTTAAACAGAACTCTCCTGAGGTAAGAAAAGTGTCAGATTTTTTGGGACTGCTCCAAAACTGACAATTTACCAACCACAATATAATGAGAAGCGTCTCATTTTCATGAAATGCTTGAGCAAAGAATTTCCTGTACTTTAAGAAGCAAATAAACCTGTGGGAAAATAGCTAAATAAAGCTATAGTAATTAAATCGAATTTTTTCTTTTTAAAATGGATATTTTAACTGGCTGTGAAATTCATCCTTCTAGCTCATCACCAGTGGATATGAAAACGTGGGAAGATTTAACTTGTTTCACTGAGTAAACTATCATCAGAGAATAAGTCAATTATGACTTGAAAGTAAGGAACATTTTCCTGAGGAGGATAAAATTTCTAACATATTGAGCTCGTCAGATCCTCTGGGAAAGTGATAATGCAATCATTTAGTAAGTGCTGAAAGGCAATCATCTGTTCCTTGTTTGCATATATACATCCAGGGCTAGTTGCAAAAGTCACAGAATTAAAAATAATAATGTGAGGGAAATTCAGCTGCTTTTATTTTCAAAATGAGCTGAACTGAATTTGATGTAATTATTCTAGTTCTAGAAGAAAAGAATACTTCCCTTTTATACTGCATTGAATGTAACAATACCGAGGTAGAGCTATAAAACTGAATTTGTGCTTAAATCTTGACTTTGAGTTTTAAATCTATTGCAACTATATTTTTAAAAACCTTTCCCAAGGTAACTTTGCACTGAAGATCCTACATTCGATCTTAGCCAAACAGCTGAGATGCAATGCATTTAAGATCAATAATCAAATATGCATTTTCCTCTATTTACACAGAGAATTGAAAAGCAAATGGATCTAAAATATTCAAGACATATTTGCATTTTATTATCCACAACCTCAAAGGTATGATTTTTGACTTGCAATCAGACCAGCATAAGGAGCAAGGCCATGAAGTACATCATGAACTGAATTCAGACATAAAAGATGTATTTGGATGAAATTCATTTTATCCTTTACTTGTAAGGGTTGGCCACCCAATGGGGTGACTGACTGGGGAGCCTCCGAACGCCGCACCTACCAAGGAAAACTCTGAGAGACCAAGTCCTATACAAAAGCAAGGGTTATATTAATAGCGATATACTGGGCTCATAGCGTGACCCCAAGCGGTCAGTGGCTAAGAGCCCCGAGCCCCTTCCAGGGAGGATCTTTTAAGGAATAATTACTGCACTACAGAAAAGCCCGCGCATAACTATCCAATAGGTTTAAAATATTACATCAAGGTCTGCGGCACAGGCAGCCAGTCACTCTGCACCAGGTAACCATCACCCACCAATCTGAGCGTGCCTAATACTTCTTTTCATATTTGGCACGGCATGGGCCCAGTCACGTATCATACCAAACCGGAGGGGACATCAGACACAACCTCTCGGGAATGTTTGCCTTATAGCCCTCCCTGGAATTATTTGCTTAAGGCCCTTCCTGCTGTGCTCTTGTCGAGCCATCATTTTATCAGTTACTTTCTGTTGAGCCATCATTTTATCAGTTACCTCCATTTTATCAGTTACCTCTGGTTCCTGTCTTTGTATTCTGTGGGTGAGGGGCCATTCTTTCATTCTGATATAGTAATCTAATTACTCTTGTATAGTTTTAACAATTATACTCTTTATCTTACAACAATCAAACTTAATATTATTTCATGTAGTTAATAATTATTATATTTCCCTATTCAACAACATGTTTACCTTGCACCTGACACTCTCAAAGATGGTAGATGAAAGTGGAAAAATTCTAAAATTAACCAAAAATAAACAAATGTGCTGAGTATTAGCTGATTAACTACTCTGTAGCAAGAGTATCACTTCATTAAGTAAGCCATTCCATTATCAATATGTGATGCCAACAGAGAAATAAATTATAGAAACTGTAAGTATCCTCTCTTTTCTCAATATCTGTTGCCCTCCAATACCCCCCAACAAAAACAGCTACTGGTTTACCTCAGGAGTTACCAGGCTGTCTTGGGCTCAGGATGACTCAGGAGTCCTTTTTTTTCTTTTTTATTGAATCACTGTGAGATAGACTGCTACAAAGCTGTTCATGATTGGGTTTCAGTCATGAAATAATCCAACTACCATTCCTCCACCAGTGTACATTTCCCACCACCAATGTCCCCAGTTTCCCTCCCACCATACCCCACACCCCACAACCCTCTATATCAGGTACTTTCTTCTCTTCTTCTCTCTCTCTCTCTCTCTCTCTCTCTTTCATTTTCTCTCACTCTGCATTACGGTTTGCAATACAAGAATATCATTGTATTGTTTAGGGAGTTCAATATTTTTATCAGAATGGTACAGCTTGAGTAATTTTTTAACTGCTTGGCAGCTTTGGGGTGTGGACATGACTGTCATCACAGAGTACAGGGAGGGGAGTAGCCCATCCAAACTCCAAGAGAAGTCAAGGCATCCTTTTTTAAACTGAAAAAGGTATAGATCTCTGTACCCAATGCTGTACTATGCCATCTATAATTAAATGGATGCTATGCATTAGTTGATGAATTTTCAACACCATGTACTGAATTTTCAAATCAGGGCAAGACAGAATCTAAGCCCTCATTCCTTTTAATTGATTGTATAAGAAATTCTAGTCTAAAATGAGATTTAAACTATGGTTCTGAAGTTACTTTTAACTCTACTTAATGATGCTTTGGAGAGAGGGAATAGAAGCAATTCAATCTGAGGCAGGAAACTGTTTTCTAAAAGAAATTCAATAGATTTTCATATTCTTTACCTCATTGTTAAATTGTTCCTTTTACTATCTATATACTTTTGATGTGATTTATGTTTCACTATTTTTATATATATAGATGAGAATATTCTCCTGTTTTCTATAGTTGGCTTTACCTAAAACAATGTAGTAGAAAAAAAAATTGAATGAATTTATCTTGAACCAAGAAAAATTATCATGATGCTTCCTAAAGTTTCTTAAAATTAAATATGTTTCATAGTTCACCATTCAATCTCCAAGAGCATACAAATTATAGGCAAGTACTTTATAGATATGTTTCTACAATCTCATTGTAATATAATATTTAAAACCAAAAGAGCCTCAAACATATAAAACACCAACAGAACATTTTCTCCTAGAGCTCAGACTTTACTCCTTGTAATACACTTTGTTTAAACTTTGTAAGGTCCTATTTTGAATTGTTCCCTCTGTTCAATTTTGAAAGCCTTTCTTTTCAGTAGGAAGAAAAATATGATTCATTTCTCCAATTAATTTTGTAGAATAACAGGTTTCTATCTGTCTCTATTATTTAGCTCATTACTCTTTCTTAGCATGCTACCCCTCACCTTTCTAATGATTGTCTTTAAGGATTTACCTGCAGTTTCCCAGCAGGAATCAGAAGATTCACAATACTCAGAGGTAGTCAAGGTCTTTGCAAAGAGACCAGGAATAGGAAGGCCCCAGAGAATCTTACTCCTGGACCAGTTAGCTCATAGAGCTCTGGGAACCATAGACAGAAAAGTCTCACTTCTCCAGCTGGAGACTGCAAATAGAAAAGCCAACATGGGAGAAAGCTTCAAGGACTTCCTGCAAGGCTTTATTTACTTCTTATTCAAAATAAAAACCTAGATCAGTGACTACAATTTATGGTTGTTTGAAATGACCATTTCATAAGGAAGGGCATAATCTTTTATAATGGCAAATTAACTGCAAAAAATTAGAAAGGGGGAATCTAATTTCAGCTGCTTATCATTCTGAGTACTCTATAAATTTTATTATTAGCATAATTTGACCCATCTCAGTTTAAATTGTTCAAGCACCTCACCTCATCATCTTTTTATTTTTTCATTGGGAAACCCTTTCTAATTTCGATAACCTTACCTGCAACAAGATTTCTAATCTGGACTCTAAAATTTTCTTTTGCCTGGTGTCAGGTCATTGGTCTTTATTAGACCTCATTGTCTTTATCCTTGCCAGGCAAATAAAGCTTTAGGGAGTACTTTAGAGGAAACATAAGTGTGCTTCATGGTGACAGGGGACAGGGAACTGTTATGAAGCTGTTTCATACTACCTTTCCTTTTCTAGTAAATAGAAAAGTTTATATTGTACTTAACTCACTCCTCTCACTGTCTTCCCGTTCATCGCCGATTTGCTCGAGCGGGCACCAGTAACATCTGCATATGACCTGACTCAAGCAAGTAGAGCCCAAGGGCACCTGCTTGCTCCAGGAACATAAAGAGCCTCAAACTATTCCATCAGGCCATGGGAATAACTCACTCCAGTGCTACTAAAAAATTTCTAACTGCTGTCTACTATTCTGAGGGTGGAGGACATTCACTCTACTTGGGATTGAGGTAAATTGCAAACTTATTCTGTTAGTATCCTAGGCTTACTTTCATAAGTTCATTAGAAAAGAAACTTCTACAAATAGCACATCAATCTCTTCAGTTCTCTTCAAACCATGTTTATGTACCATTTATTTATTATTTTTTTACTGAATCACCATAAAATACAGTTACAAGGTTGTTCATGATTAGGTTTCAGTCATACAATGTTTCCACAACCATCCCTTTACCACTGTAAATTTCCCATCACCATTGTCCCTAGTTTCTCTCCTGCAACCCTCCCCACCTGTCCCCAGCCTGCCTTCATTGCTGGAACTTTTCTTCTTTTCCTCTCTTTTACTCTCTCTCTTTCCTTTAGGCATTATAGTTTCTTTTTACTCTTTCCTTCAGGCATTATGTTTTGCAATACAAGTTTTGTGTATCCTTTTTTTAAAAGAATGTTCTATCTGATTATAACTTTTTCAGGATTAAAAAGGTCTTAAAACATAGAGTGAATGACAAGACAAAAGAATGGAAACATTCCAAATAAACAAATAGCCATACAAGTATAAGCAGCCTAATAACGTTCTGATATACTTGTGAGGATTTTCAGTAGAAAAACTGTAAATTATACAACGATTTTAAAATAACCGTTACCAGAGTACTCACAAACTAAACTAATTTTTCAGCTACATTTATTGAATTTTCCAGACATATAATTATGTATTCTCATATTTCTCAATATAAATATGCCAATGCAATGAGGTAAACAAAGCCATATACAACTACAGAAACAAATGCTAATATTGCTTTACATACATTTCACATTATTTCATGTTATTTAACTTTTTCACTTTCTTTTCTATAACTTACAACCCCCACCCCCCACTCCAAGAGGACCACCTTTTTCCACATCCAACTTCCCCCTCATCAGAACTCCACCCAGCAGACAAGCCTATCACAGCTCAGATCATTGACACCCACCCTGCAGTAGTTTTTTTTTTTTCAATCCAGCCCAGGTGTGCTGATCCAGAGACTCACAGACATGGGACAGAGCTGTTGCTTGCTCTCCCTGTGCCCAGCCACTCACGAGGTGCCCAGAAAGGATGGCTGGTTCGAGCCCTAGCCCACCACCCCAGCAGAGCCTTGCAGCAAGCCAGACGAGCTCCCCCCACTCCATGAAGGCTGCAATTTTCCACATCCGGACTTCCCTGTCATCAAAACTCCACCCAGCAGATGAGCCTATCACAGCCTGGCTTGTGCGGCCACTTGCGGCCACCCAGTTCATTAATCACTGTCTGTCACTGTCTTCCCGTTCATCATCGATTTGCTCGAGCAGGCACCAGTAACATCTCCATATGACATCTCTCATGCAAGTAAAGCCCAAGGGCACCTGCTTGCTCCAGGAACATAAAGAGTCTCAAACCACTCCATCAGGTCATAGGAATGAGGTCTATAATTGTTATTGGTATCTGCATATCAAATACACGGGTAGCTTGCCAGGCTCTGCCATGCGGGTAGCATACTCTTGTAGTCATCTCAAAATCCAGCATTTATTGATGAACCGCACGGCTGCAAGCGTGAGCCGGGCTGTGATAGGCTGGTCTGCTGGGTGGAGTTCTGACGAGGGGGGAGGTCCGGATGTAGAAAATGGAGGTCCTCATGGAGTGGAGGGTCATCTGACTTGTGAGGCTCTGCTGGGGTGGCGGGCCAGGGCTAGAACCTGCCACCCCCTCCCGGGCACCTCATGAGCAGCTGGGCACAGTGAGAGCCAGTAGCAGCACTGCCCCATGTCTGTCTCTGGATCAGCATACCTGGGCCGGATTAAAAAAAGACTGCAGCAGGGTGGATCTCGATGAGCCAGGCTGTGGTAGGCTGGTCTGCTGGGTGGAGTTCTGATGAGGGGGAAGTCCATATGTGGAAAATGGAGGTCCTCATGGAGTGGAGGGTTGTCTGGCTTTTGTGAGGGCTCTGCTGGGGTGGCGGGCTAGGGCTAGAACCTGCCACCCCTCCCGGGCACCTCATGAGCAGCTGGGCACAGTGAGAGCCAGTAGCAGCTCTGCCCCATGTCTGTCTCTCAATGTTCATCAATAAATGCTGTATCTTTAGAGGTGACTACAAGAGTATGCTAGCCACACGGCAAGCCTGACAAGCTGCCTGTGTCATAATGATATGCCAAATACCAGTAATAATTATATTAGGACATTGCCATGACCTAATATAATGGTTTGAGGCCCTTTATGTTCCTGGAGCAAACAGATGCCCTTGGCTCTACTAGCATGAGACAGGGCATATGGAGATGTTACTGGTGCCTGCTCGAGCCAGTAGATGATAAACAGGAAGATAGTGATAGTGAACTTTTTCTTCCAAAGGCTAAATAGAAAAGCAATTTTATGTAGCAATAAAGCAACACTCATGTATGACTGCATTCCTATAATTTAAATTTATAAGAAAAACAGATCTGTGCTAGTGTAACTACTTACAAAAGTCATGGACAAATAACTGAAGCTTACACTGTTGCTACTCTCCAGTCTGTCAGGACCATTTCTCACCCTTCTAGCTTCCCATAAAACAACACAGTGAGCTTAAGAACAGTAGGTTAAAGTGGTTTCGGTACTCAACAGTTGTATTCTGAAAGAAAGCAACTTTCAACTTCCAACTATTTTCAATGCCTTCATAAAATATAGCTTTCTGCCACTATCAGAAATTAGAGCATTCATATAAATTTTTCCAAGAGACAAAATGGCAAAGAAGCAATTACCATGAACTTATATGGAAATATGGTTTAGTGTTCCCAGACCCCAAAAGCAGCTAACAAATCATACTAAACAACACATAAAACCTATAATTACACTAACACAAAGGTAAGGAGGGCATGATGTGATAAGTACACTGCCTGTGAAAGTAATTCTCAGGGGTCAGTGTAGCCGAGATTTATTTTTTATTATTATTATTCCAAAGTGTGTGTTGGCTCACTGCAAAACTGATATTGAAAATGATATTCTTCAGCCTGTCCTTTGTCACAAAGTGAAATTATCTATGGATTTCTTTTCGTTTAAAGAAAATAAGTATTGAAAAAGGAGCAAGACCCCAGAGCACACCAAACCAACTCTGGGACACCTGCCACCTCCCACTGCTGCCCTCCAATCACCCTGTCACCTCCAATCTCAGGTGCATGATCATCCCCTGCACCAGCAGAATCCCCCCAGACCCTAGCCAAAAGCACAGCAAACTCACAAACGGGGTCAAGAGCACAGAGCGTGCTGAACTGACTCTGGGAATCCTGCCACCTCCCTCCCGCCCACCACTGCCAGATAGAAATTGTGTCAACTATTTTTTTAGACCATGATGCATTGAAAATAGTTAATTGCACACAAAAACAGAGTCATACCAAACACCTGAAAGCTAAACATCTCACTGCTGAAAAACCAGTGGGACATAAAAGAAATTGAAGAGGAAACCCAAAGATTCCTGGAAATGAATGAGACTGAAGTCACGAACTATCAGAACTTGTGGGACACAGCTAAAACACATTAAAAGGAAAGTTCATAGCTCTGCTAACATGCATCAGGAAAGAAGAAAGGACAATCGTAAACAGTCTGACCTCACAGCTTAAGATCTTAGAAAGTGACCAACAAAAGGCGTCCAATCCAGGCAGGAAGAAAAATAATAAAATTAGAGCAGAAATTAATGAGATGGAATCCCAACAAACAATCCGAAAGATCAATGAAACCAAGAGTTGTTTTTTTTTTTTAATTTTTTTTTTAACATTTTATTATACCACCGTGAGATATACAATTACAACGTTGTTCACGCTTGGGGGTTTTGGCTATTGTGAACAGTGCTGCTATGAAAATAAAAGTGCGGATTGTGTTTCCGCTGTGCGTTTTGGCTTTCCAGGGTATATTCCCAGGAGCGGTATGGCTGGGTCAAAGGGGAGCTCAATTTCTAGTCTTTGGAGGAATGTCCATATTGTTTTCCAGAAAGGTTGTACAAGTCGACATTCCCACCAACAGTGTATGAGAGTCCCCTTTTCCCCACATCCACGCCAGCACTTGTTGCTTTTACCCTTTTGGATATGGGCCATTCTCTGTGGTGTGAGGTGATATCTCATTGTTGTTTTGATTTGCATCTCTCTGATGATTAGTGATGATGAGCATTTTTTCATATGCCTTTTGGCCATTCGGATTTCTTCCTTGTCAAAGTTTCTGTTCATCTCCTCTCCCCATTTTCTAATGGGGTTGGCTGTTTTTTCTTATATAGCTGTACCAGTGCCTGATATATCCTGGATATTAACCCCTTATCAGATGGGTATTGGGTGAATATTCTTTCCCATTCTGTCGACTGTCTTTCTATCTTGGTCACTGTTTCTTTCGAGGTGCAGAAGCTCTTCAGTTTCATGTAGTCCCATATATTTATATTTTCTTCTAGTTGCTTTGTTAATGGTGTTTCACCTTTGAAGATGGAAGAGTTGGTTTTTTGAAATAATAAGCAATATTGACAAACCACTTGCAAGATTCATGAAGAAGGGAGAGAGAAACCAAACAAACATAATAAGAAATAAAAATGGGGATACTACAACAGAAACCACAGAAATTCAAAATATCATCGGAGATTACTTTGAGAGTCTGTATGCCACAAAACAAGAGAATCTAGAAGAAATCGACAAATTCCAGAATCCGTACAGTATCCCAAGGCTGCAACAAGAAGATTTGGAATACCCGAAAAAACTATCACCATCTAGGGAATTTTATCAGTAATCAAAAGTCTCCCCAAACACAAAAGTAAAGGTCCATACAAATTCACCAGTGAATTCTTCCAAACTTTTAAAAAGCACCTACTGCCAGTCCTTTTCAAGGTCTTCAAGGAAATTGAAGAAACAAAAACATTCCCAAATAGCTTCTGTGAGGCATGTATCACCTTGATACCCAAAGCAGACAGAGACGTCACAAAAAAAGGAAAACTACAAACCAATCTCCCTGATGAACTTAGATGTTAAGATCTTGAACAAAATACTAGCAAATAGAATCCAAAGATTCTTCAAAAATAGTATACACCATGACCAAGTAGGATTCATCCGTGAATGCAAGGATGGTTCAACATCCGCAAGTCAATCAGCATAATACATCATATCAATAAAAGGAAAATAAAAACCATATGATCATATCAATAGATGCAGAGAAAACATTTGACAAGATTCAACACCCATTCATGTTAAAAACTATCCATAAAATAGGAATTGATGAAAATTTCCTCAATATAGTCAAAGTCATCTACTCCAAGCCCACAGTGAGGATCATTCTCAATGGGGGTAAAACTGAAAACCTTCCCCTTATCATTGGGGACAAGACAAAGTTGCCCAATCTCACCACTTCTATTCAATATAGCACTGGCAGTACTTGCCATGGCTATCAGAGAAGAAAAAGGACATTAAGGGCATCCAGATAGGCAAGAAATAAGTCAAGCTATCACTATTAGGAGATGACATGATATTAAACCTAGAGAACCCTAATCTCTCCACCAAAAAGCTCCTAGAAATAACTGATTTTTATAGTAGAGTGATGATCCACTTCAGACCCACAGCTGCGTTGCTTGGCCAGCCCCATGTGGAAGCAACCTATGGAGCTGACCTACTGGTAAGGGGCTCGGCCAGCCCCTGGCTGAGTCCAACATTGCTCCAAGGGTTTGCTGTCATGGGTGGGGGAGAGACCACACTGGCCTGACTTGGAGTAGAGTTTTGGTCCCTGCCCTTTCCCTCCACCTCCATGCCAGTTGCCTTGGAAGAGAGAGACCCACCCACACCAGACCCACAGCTCCTTTGCCGCGGCCACTTCGCGGCCTTCAATATTCTTAGAGAATGCTGATTTTAGAATAAGGTCCTTCCCAAGGTATTTCACATTTATACATTGTATACAGTTCTAGACAGGTTCTAACTGATACCAGTAAGCCTAGAAAGAAGCCAGAACAAGTCACGCATCATGCAGTCAGTCATTCTCAACATCCTGACTCCATAGTTCCTCAGAGCTCCATCCAAGAGAAAACCTGATCTTCCCCCTTTAAGTTTCATCAGTAAATGCTCGAGATGAGAGCCTTCTCCTGACACTATACCACCTGCACGGCAAAGCCTGGAAAGCTACCCATGTTTTATTTACTTGTTATGCCAAAAACTAGTAACAATTATGGACCTCAGGTCCATGACCTGAAGAATGGTTTCAGTCTTCTAATGTCCCTGGAGCAAGCAGATGACCTTAGGTTACACTTACTTGTGATAGGACTAATGGAGATGTTACTAGTGCCCAATCGAGCACATTGATGAACAATGGGAAGAGAGTGATACAGTGATACAGTAGAGTGACAGGGTACAAAAATCAATATCCAAAAGTCAATGACTCTCCTATATTGCAAATGATGAAAGAGAAGAAAGGGATATTAAGGAAACAATCCCATTCATAGTTGCACCACAGAAAATCAAATAACTAGAGATCAGTTTGGCTATTAATATAAAGGATGTGTACAAAGAAAACTACAAAACATTGTTTCAAGAAATAAAGAGGACCTGAGGAAATGGAGACATACTCCCTGCTCATGGATTGGAGAACTAACATTATCAAAATGGTAATACTCCCTAGAGCTTTAGACAGATTCAGTAATGTCCCTATAAGGATACCCATGACATTCTTCAAAGAAATTGACCAAACACTCCTGAAATTTGTATGGAATAATAAAACCCCACGAATAGCTAAAGCAATCCTTGGGGAAAAGAAGATGGGAGGTATCACTTTCCCAAAATTCAAACTCTACTACAAAGCAGTCATAATCAAAACAGCATGGTATTGATATAGACCCACTCCATGGGCGCCGCCATTTTCCACATTGGACTTCCCTCTCATCAGAACTCCACCCAGCCGACCAGCCCATCACAGCCCGGATCATCGACACCCACCCTGGAGCAGTTTCTTCCTCAATCCGGCCCAGGTATGCTGGTCCAGAGACTCTCAGACATGGGGCAGAGCGGTTCCTTGCTCTCCCTGTGCCCAGCCGTTCATGAGGCAGTCGGGAGGCATGGTGGGTTCCAGCCTTGGCCCACCACCCCGGCAGAACCCTCACAACAAGCCAGACGACCCCCCCCCACTCCATGGGCGCCGCCATTTTCCACATTGGACTTCCCTCTCATCAGAACTCCACCCAGCCGACCAGCCCATCACAGCCCGGATCATCGACACCCACCCTGGAGCAGTTTCTTCCTCAATCCGGCCCAGGTATGCTGGTCCAGAGACTCTCAGACATGGGGCAGAGCGGTTCCTTGCTCTCCCTGTGCCCAGCCGTTCATGAGGCAGTCGGGAGGCATGGTGGGTTCCAGCCTTGGCCCACCACCCCGGCAGAACCTCACAACAAGCCAGACGACCCCCACCCACTCCATGGGCGCCGCCATTTTCCACATTGGACGTCCCTCTCATCAGAACTCCACCCAGCCGACCAGCCCATCACAGCCCGGATCATCGACACCCACCCTGGAGCAGTTTCTTCCTCAATCTGGCCCAGGTATGCTGGTCCAGAGACTCTCAGACATGGGGCAGAGCGGTTCCTTGCTCTCCCTGTGCCCAGCCGTTCATGAGGCAGTCGGGAGGCATGGTGGGTTCCAGCCTTGGCCCACCACCCCGGCAGAACCTCACAACAAGCCGGACGACCCCCACCCACTCCATGGGCGCCGCCATTTTCCACATTGGACTTCCCTCTCATCAGAACTCCACCCAGCCGACCAGCCCATCACAGCCCGGCTCAGCCGGCCGCAAGCGGCCTCGCGGTTCATCAATAAAGGCTTTATTTGGAGGTGTTTATAGAGTATGCCTCCCGCACGGCAAGCCTAGCAAGCTGCTCGTGTTGTATTTGATATGCCAAATGCCAGTAACAATTATATTAGATCATTCTCATGACCTAATATAATGGTTTCAGGCTCTTTATGTTCCTGTACCAAGCTGATGCCCTTGGCTCTACAGCATGTGACAGGACATATTGAGATATTACTGGTGCCCGCTCTAGCAAATAGATGATTAACGGAAAGATCGTGATCGTGATCGTGATTGATATAGAGACTGACCTGTAGACCTATGGAATAGAACTGAATATCTCTGAAACACACTCTCCATATGATCGCTTAATCTTTGATATCTATATGTATATAGATATCAAAGATATCATCATATCTATATGTATATCTATATGTATATAGATATCAAAGATTAAGCGATCATATATTGGAGAGTGTGATTGATATCTTTATATATATATATATATAGATATCAAACATTAAGCGATCATATATTGGAGAGTGTGATATAGAACTCCACCCAGCAGACCAGCCTATCACAGCCCGTTTCCCCCCGCTTGCTGCCGCGCGGTTCATCAATAAATGCTGAATTTTGAGATGACTACAAGAGTATGTTAACCGCACGACAGAGCCTGGCAAGCTACCCATGACATATTTGATATGCCAGATACCAGTAACAATTATAAACCTCATTCCCATAACCTGATGGAATGGTTTGAGGCTCTTTATGTTCCTGGAGCAAGCAGGTTCCCTTGGGCTCTACTTGCATGAGACAGGTCATATGGAGATGTTACTGGTGCCCGCTTGAGGAAATCGATGATGAACGGGAAGACAGTGAAGACAGTGACAGTGAATCTTTGATAAAGGAGCAAAAAATATTAAGTGGATCAAAGAAAGCCTTTTCAACAGGTGGTGCTGGGGAAACTGGGCAGCTACATGTAAAAAAAATTAACTTAGACCTTCTACTAACACCATATACAAAGGTCAGATCAGAAATGGATCAAAGATCTCAACATCAGACATGAATCTATAAGGTACATAGAAGAAAACATAGGAAAAACAATTTACAACATCGATCTAAAGGCATCTTCAAAGACGAAACACCACTGACAAAGCAAATGGAAGCAAAGATAAACAAATGGAATGATATAAAACTGAAAAGCACCTCAAAAGAAATGGTGACCAAGATACAGAGACAGCCCACAGACTGGGAAAGAATATTAACCCAATACCCATCTGATAAGGGATTAATATCAAGGATATAGCAGGCACGGTAGAACTTTACAAGAAGAAAACAGGGAATCCCGTCAAAAATAGGAGAAGAAATGAACAGAAATTTTCAAAGAGAAGAAATTCAAATGGCCAAAAGGCATATGAAAAAAATATCATCATTAATCATCAGGAAGATGCAAATCAAAACAACAATGAGTTAATATTTCATGCCACAGGGAATGGCACACATCCAAAAGAGCAAGAACAACCTATGCTGGCGTGGATGCAGGGAGAAAGGGACTCTCATCCACTTTGGTGGAATGCCGACTTGTCCAGCCCTTTTGGGAAAACAATATGGACATTCCTCCAAAAACTGGGTATTGAGCTTACATTTGAGCCAGCAATGCCACTCCTGGGAATATTCCCTGGAGACCCAAAAACACACAGAAGAAATACTAACTGTACTTTGGTTTCATTGTAGCACTATTCACAATAGTCAGAATCTGGAAACCTGAGAACATAATCTGAATGACTGAGAACAGAAGACTGACTAAAGAAACTATAGTACATCTACACAATGGAATACTATGCAGCTGTCAAAAAGACGAAGTCATGAACTTTGCATGCAAATGGATGGACATGGATATTATCATGCTGAGTGAAATTAGTCAGAAGTTACCTTCTGACTTTACAGGACAAATATAGAGTTACTGCATTTATTAGTGGGATATAAATATATACTAGTACTCTACTAATCGTGGGAAATGTTAATGCCACACTAGAACTGAACATTGAATGTACACAAATGGATTTACATTATGATACCTTAATGTCTGTAGAGAAAACCACAATGAATAAGAGAAATAAAAAGAGAGAGGGACAGAGACAGAGAGCCAGAGAAGAAATAAAAAGAGGAATAGTGCCTGCTATAGAGGCAGGCTGGAGAAGGGGAAGGGAATTTGGGGACAATGGTGATGGGAATAGAGCACTGGAGGAGGGACAGGTGCTGGAAAAAAAATGTATGACTGAAACCCAATCATGAACATTTTTTTAATTGTATATCACACAGTGCTATAATAAAAAATCTAAAATAAATAAATATAATAGGTACTATGCAAGTTTTTCATAAAAGGAAAGTGGTATACAAGAGCTTTAGAAAAGTGCTAGATTCTTCATAGAGCCATAACAGTTGTAAATACAAATTGTCTAATAAAACCACTTGTTCAACAAACCGTCATTATGTGAGGCCTGATATTGGCAGGAACACATACACACGTACCAGGATAAGGGGAAGGAGAGTGGGGACTAACGTGACTGGGCTTAGTAGTTTAGTCTTACTCCTGTATCCCCAAAAGTGTGGGAATGAAGGAGTAAGTTCAGTCTAAACTAAACTTTCTCAGTCTTACTTTAGGAATATGACAGAGAACTCACAGGGAAACATGTTTAATGAACCAAACGTTATTGTTGATAGATTACTGATTTTCAGTATAACTTTTCAGGTAGATCTCTGGCACTCTGAATTCCTTTATCTGGTTTTCATTACCTACAAATTATCAGTCACAAACCTCCAACCCACCACCATCGCCATGTAAGCTGATAGATGTATCAGCCCTGTGCCAGAGACTCATAATTAAATCTTGAAAGAGGTCAACAAGCCAAATAATTTCTCATATATACTAGTTGCTACTCAGACCTCCAAGGCAATCTAGCGAGGACGGGCCAAGTCCCCATCCTGCTGAAACCCTGGCGGCTGCACTCACACCCCAAACAGCTGCTGTCATGCCTATGGCCAGACTCCACTGTCACACAACTGAGCTCCTCAGAGATGCCAAACTGCCAAAAATTACAGGTAGATCAGGTTTTTTTTTTTGACTGACAACTTGAGCCTTCTCAGAGTCTGAGTGGGCAGTCTCCCCTCTAGCCCCCTGTATTTCTGGAAGCCCAAGCATTCACATCCATATTCCAATCACCACCGCTATGTAAGCTGACTACCCAGTTAAATATTCTGGATTTTCTAAGGTGAATTCTCCAAACTCTAAAAAAATTAACGTCCCAGAAGAAGCATACCATATTGAATGGGAATGTCACATAAAAGCCTACTAAACTGGACTAGCAAAACATCAACATAGAAGGCTCAATTAGCAACAAAAGCAAAGTGAACCCTCAGACAAGCACTTAATGTCTCCATGGTGAGAGACAACAATTTTCATGAACAACTTTGTAGACCACATTGTTTAAATAAAGTAGGAAAAATTATAATACCATGCTTCCATTATTTTATAGGGAAATATTTCAAATAAAAAATTCTATGTTTGTTTAGTAAGTCCTCTCACGTGTTATGTAGATACTTGTATATAATACCTATATTGAAATTTTAAGTTATGAGAAGAGTTGGATTACTCTCTAATTGCTCACCCTGGGTTTTATAGTGCACATGAGGGATTGCTCCTTGCCTTTCTGTAAGCCTTTTACATATGTTTGATTTTGTATATACACTGAAAGACAAGCATATGGTTCCCCAATCACCCCAGAAGGGATCCCTGACCAGTCAGGAGTAAATACTGAGCTCCATTCGGTGTGGTACAATCCCTCCAAAATATTAATAGATAAACAAAAACATGAATTCCTCTTTTCTATCTTAACTATATTTGCTCTGGGATCAAAAGAAAAGGATAATTTCACATAGTTCATTGAAGAATGTGACTAACAAGTGCATTGACTGTTTTCTCCTAAGATGAACTTGTGCATTGTTAGTGAGCAACACAAATGCTCTTAAATTTCAAGGGCAAGCTGACATGATTCTAATATAGGGGTGTGTTTTTTTTTCAGTGATCTGGAAGGTGAGAATGCTTCCCTCTGAGCATTTAAAAAGAGCTGTTTCTGAGAAAAAAAAGACTCATTAAAACAGCTAGAGGTTTTGGGAATTTTAGGCTCTTGCATTGTCTAACAACAACTCACCTCAGACATCAATTGTATCTGCAGATAAAAGCAAATAGACAAATTTGGTAGGTCTGTAAACCAAGTGAGCTTATTAAAAACCAAACTCCCTCACAGAATCATTTCATACAAATATCCACAAATGCATTGCATATATGACCAGCTGTTTTGATTTCACTTACTAACTATAAGGAAAAAATCTAAAGATGCAGATTGTAACTTAGGATAACAAAAAGAAACAGATTTGATTACTAACCAGAATACCCTGTAATTTTGGGGAAATGACATTTTTAATGTTTTCTTTATGTAGCAAAATCTTTATTTTGTGTCTATTTTCGCTGCTACAGTTGTCCTTCCTCTCTTGACATTAATGTAGTTGTCTGAATGTAGTATGTTGAAAGACCGGGATAGTCATTTTTAAGCAAACACATAGAAAGATCTAATTTCCATCCAAATTTCTCCTGTAAATTATATTTGGTCTGCTTTTAGTCGAATCCATATGCCCATCTCCAGAATTCATCAGCTATGTTAAATGCTAGCAAGTCTGTCATAGATCACTAGAGCGTTATAAAATTTTAGCATCTGGCCAGGCAAAGACAATATTTTCAAATTAAAAGGTCCTGGTTAACAGACTTGGGGTATTAAATCAACTTCATTTCTAAGTCTACATTCTTGTATGACTATGTCTCTCTAAAGCACAAAAGAAAATTCTGCCTCATGGATTAATTTTGCATAAATATAGCTTTTAATCAAATAGTAAAGTCACTTCTTTATGACAACATTCCACCCTTTGAAGACAGACCCATCAACCTTCTGCCAATATGAATATGTCCTATAACAAGCACATGAATAAAAACCGTCAAAGATTACATTTAAATCTCAAAAGATTCCTACATCACTCTCAAAGTCTTAGGATGTATGAACAAAGCAAAAAAATCTTAGAGCATCCAAAGACAGTAATTTTAACAAGGTCAATATGTTTCCTTTGGAGAGCAAACCTGCTTCTATTTGAAGCATCAATCTCAAAACACAATGTAAGCACTTAAAGAACATTTTATTTCACTGTCATGTTCCCACAAAGGTAAACTTTCTTTACATTTTTTTCTCTTGTATTTTAGATAAAATTAAACAAGTCTTTGAAAAACCTACATAAGGCCACTTCATATATCAGTGGGCTACAAAATTAGCACTATGTTTCTATGGTTAGAAACAGACTCAAACTGCTAGACAAGTACAAAAAACATCATCTTAAAAGTATTGAACTAGCAAGATAAGTAATCACTAGAAAAATATAAAAAATTTGCAACAGAGGAAAAGGAGACAGTAATTATAATTATAAATTCTATCATTTATAGACTTTGCTATTCTTGGTAATGGAATAGTTATTGTTTGAAGGAACTGGATGAGGTTGGAGGAGAAAGCTATAAGGGGAAGAAAGTAAAACTGGTAACTTCTCAGGTGGGAGGTCTAAGGTTTCCTTCCTATTCAATAAGGTCCGGTGGATACAGCCTCAAGGTAGTGGTCATAATCAAGAAGGTACATAAAGTGAATTCTTACAATAGTTTAATCCTGTGTGAAGGTTATAATGTTTTCATTTAAATTGCACAGAAAGTTAAACCTTTATTTTTATATATTTCTGCATATACCTAAAATTTACAAAATAAAAAATAGCACATGGGAATTAGCTGATAAATGTTAGTTCTTCCATTTACTCAGACTTTGTATTTCTGAAGTTGTGTGTGAAAATGGCATCAAATTCACTAGTTCTATGACTACTGAGGTTTTTAAACACATGATCCTCTGGGCTACAATAATGTGTACAGTGGTCTGTTAAACAGTGGCCTGTTTGTAATGTGAAAAATCACCTATTATTTTGGAAGTTATAAGTGGCATATAAGTTAGGAAGAGGAAAATGGAAACAAATACCCTACTCATTCAGATTCAGCCTTAATATTTTTTCTATCCAGTTTTTTCTTTTCCCCTCAAATCCTTTCTCTAATTTTCTTGGTTTGGTTTTTGAACCATATCCAGCTGTGCTCAGGACTTAGCTCCTGCTCAGCTTTCAGGATTACACCTGGTGGGCTCAATTGCTGAGGATCGAACCTTGGTCTGTCTCGTGCAAGGCAAGTACCCTAAGTGCTGTACAAGCTCTCCAGTCCCATTTTCTAAATATTTTAAAGAAAAAAACAGACATAGTATCATTTAATTTATAAATATATCCTATTCCACTTAAGCTTTAAAGCAAATGTTTAAACATAATGTAAAATTTTCCAATTATCCTGTGATATCATCAAAACATGTTCAATTTCCCTTACTTTAATAATTATGCTTATAATTGTTTTCTTTGAATAAGATATAAGTAAAATGTTCATTGTACATTTGATCACAAAAGTCTTCTCTGTTTCAAAGCTCCTACTCAAACGCTTTGTCAAAGCCTTGTTACGTTATAGAAACCAGGTCAGGGCCAGAGAGATGGCACAGAGGGAGGGTGTTTCACTTGCATATGACAAATCCAAGTTCAAATCCTGAAACCACATATGGTCCCTTGAGTGATCCCTTAGCAGAGTGCAGAGTTAAGAGTAAGCCCTGAATAACACCAGGCATAGCCCAAGAAAACAAGAGAAGAAAAAATGAAAAGGAAAAAATGAAAGTAGCTCATACTTGCTATAGTTGTCACATGTTTGCTATTTGATAGATTGTTTTCTTAATGTATTGGCAATTTTTTTCTTTTTCATTTTTGGAAATATACAGACTCACTTTCCACTCTTGACGTCACTGAGTCACTGACTCAAGGTCAGTATGCTTTTATGTGGCAGCATCATTCTGCTAGAGTACGCAGGAAAATGCAACCCCCTAGAAAAAAAGAAAATCAGTTAAAAACATTCATTCAATTGACAATGATAAGGTCAAACCATCTATTTGAAGCAATAATAATTGCATTCCTATATGTCTAAGTCTAATTATATAAAAGACTTTAAAATTAATGGACTTTTGAACTCATTATTTTTAGAATAATAAACTCTTTTCCAATTAACTATCATTCCTAAACCCTGAATCAATCTTCTTTGTGCCTGCAGGACAGTCTTAATTGCAGCACAGATTCCCTAATTTTTAGAGCAAAGTTTCTCATTTCTGAATCTTTCATTGGGTCTTCATTGCATTTGTGGGATACTAATTCTAGAATAATCATCTAATAAGATTATCATAAACTCTTACATAACTAAATGAATGACTAGATATTAAATTAACAAAAATGAAAATATTTTATGACCATGATATGGATAATTTATTTGAGAAATTCCACCAACTTACTTTAGGCCAATAATTAAAAGGGTAAATTATAGGCCAGATTCCATATCTCTTAATTACTTTCTTTACTCATTTTTTTCTACAAATCATAAATTCTTTTCTTTACTGGGGTCTTAGATGACTTAAACTCACCCCTGGTAATGCTTGATTTATCATCATGGTGCACAAGTTCATCAATGCTTGGGGTTATATAATCAAGATTATGCCCCAAACAACTTCATGTATGTGTATGCAGGCAGGCATGTGCTCTATTATTTGAGTTCTATCCCCAAATCAGAAATTCTTTTAATTTTTTTATTGATTAATTTTATGGGATCCTACCAAGCCATGTTCAGGGGCTATGAAGGTCCCCCATGGATACTCACTAAACTGGACTATTCAGAACGACGTACTGCTCAGGCCCTGCCATGCCAGAGACCTTCAGGGCCGCCACAGTAGTTTGCTGGGTGCCTTCAGGTCATACTCAGCAGACCTCAAGATCTCCATGACTATACCCAGCCAGACTTAGGGGTGGAAGGGCCATATGGTGAGGGGGATTGAAACAATTGGGTCTGGGACATGCTTGCACTATCCCCCACAGCCAATCAAATACTCTTGACTTAAGAATATGTCATCTAAAGTGAGTTTAAATATTCTGTGTTTGTTTCATAGCTGTAGATATTTAGTTCGAGCCTGAAATTATGTATCAATCATTGGAAAATACTTTTTTAATACCATGTCCTTGATAATGAAATACAAGTTGATTGGTACATATACTCAAAGGCTTTGCAATGATCAGGAAGATATATACTAGTAAGTAGATTTTAAAATATCTTATTCACATTGTTACAAAAGCATGACTTCATCTTTCTTTGAAGCATTTTTTTTACAATAACAAAGAGTATCTTTCATTTATTTAGCTGACAGGTGAAGAAAACTTTGAGCATTAAAAAGGAATCATATTCCTGGCAACTGAGCTGTACACCCTGGTTTAGACTTCATAGAAAACCCTGTTTCCTTATCGTCAGTATGAACATCATGTTGCCATTAAGGTAATATATTCAGGCTATTCAAGTTACTAAATGTATTTTTGAGATATGTCACAAAGCAAAAGTGCCTGAAATAGGAGAAAAAGACCACGACTTTTTATTGGTTCTGTGAATTTTAAAAGAAATCTCATCCTTCATTTGAAAGGTTCCCAGGAGCAAATTTCCCCTGACAACTATCTTACTTCAAAGAAAAGAAATTGAGTCTTGTTTTCACTTCTAGCTCTATCTTTGAATAGCAACCTGAAAAGGCAGATATTTAATGGCTGATTATCTACAGTCACAATATTTACTATTTATTAGACATTTAATTCAAATTGGGTGTACTTCCAGTTATTGGAGAATTAAAACAATATCTGACATTTTAACATACCTATCTACATATTTGTGTATCAGATTCTTCTGGAGACTAATAGAGTGACTACTACTTGTTATTGATGCCAAATGCCTTTATCAATTATAATTACGAACACAGTCTGTTTCTCCCCACATGCTTATGGCAGATTAACTGTCAGCAGAGTCACATGAGGACACTCTTCTATGTAGCAAACAAAATATTGTATATAAGCACAAAGAATTTCTCTCCCATAGTGTATTTACACAATTATATTCTGCCATGTCAATAATATTGACAACTCTCTGGCTGTATTTTTTTGTTTTTTGGGGGGTCACATCGGCGATGCTCAGGAGTTACTCCTGGCTCTTTGCTCAGGAATTACTCCTGGTGGTGCTCAGGGGACCATATGGGATGCCGGTGATCAAATCTGGCTCAGCCGCGTGCAAGGCAATCGCCCTACCCGCTGTGCTATGGCAACTGGCTATAAATTTTTCCATGGTCTCTTTTGCATACTACATGGATCTACTGTCTGATGTATGGAAGGGATTGATTATATTTTTAAATATTTTATATACCACCGTTAGATATACAATTACAAGATGTTCATGTTTGAATTTTGGTTTTACAGTGTTCCAACACCCATCCCTCTACTCCAGCCCATTTCCCATCACCAATGTCCCCACCTCCCTCCCCTTCCCTCAGCCTGCCTCCATGGCAGGTTCTTTATCTCCTTTCTCTCTGTCTCTCCTACTTGCTTCCCTTTATTGTATATTGTAGATTGTAATATATTCTAGAACATGATTGGTTCCACTAGTTTTATGTACCGTGTCCGGACCACAAAAACGGTGGCTATTATGGTGAGCGAGTCTCATCCAGCTGCTTCCAAGGCCCTACAGAGGTGATGGGCCAATACCCAAAACCCATCTTGCCTCCTGGGAGCCTCATGGTATGCTGAGCTAGGGGAGAGCTGCATGGTAGCTCTCCTCCGTGCTTCTGAGTCTCTGCATCATGGCCGAGAAAAACGAGGCAGTTCATAGGCAGGGCCACCAGTCCTCCAAGATGGGTCAGAGAGGGGAAGGGATACCCCAGCACCATCTCCAGGAATACCCAGTGACTTCTGCCTCCGAGAGCCTCCCTACCTGGGCTCAAACTCGGCTTCTCTGAGCTGATCTTGAGATCAGCATCTCTCTTGGCGTGGGTTCTGATGAGCTGTGGGTTCTGGACTGTGATAATGACCGGCTGCTTCCGAGGCCCTACACAGGTGATGGGCCAATACCCAAAACCCATCTTGCCTCCTGGGAGCCTCATGGTCAGCTGAGCTAGGAGAGAGCCAGATGACAGTTCTCTCCCATGCATCTGAGTCTCTAATCTTTCTCTCTATATCTATTTCTGCTTCTGTATTTCTCTCTCTTCTCCTACACCCTGTAACTTGCCTTATGGTTTATGATTCAATTATCTATGTGTATATTCAGTAGTGAGTTCTAGTGTGACTTTATAGTTCCTTATTCCACTTCACCTCCCCAGTTTGTTACAACTACAATGATCATTATGCTGTACAGATGTGAAAGATCCTGGGAAGGACCTGGTCCTAGCCTACTTTGTTATCTAGGCCTCTTGTGTGGCTGTGCACTGTCACAGCTGTGTGTCTGGTCTGCCCTTGTCCTGTTTATCTGGTTGCAGAGGCTGCTAGCCCATAGCCACGCCCACCAGCTTGGAGAAGGAGGAACCCAAATCCCTGCTCCAATTCTGGCCAGCGTGGCTTCCCTCCACATGGCTGCTTTTACCCTAGGAGCTACGTTGGTCTTGGCTGGGGACTAGCTTATACCTCAGAGACTCCATGCTCCACGTGGGCTGGTCAGCATAGCTGTGCATCTGGTCTGTTCCTTGTCCAGTTCATCTCTATTGTTACTGCTTTTGGCATATTGAATACACCACGGGTAGCTTGCCAGGCTCTTCTATGACCCTGGGTTCATCCAAGGGGGCCCAGTCTTTTCCTATGCCACACCATCCACCATCCAGGGCCCACAGAGCAGAGCCCTGGGGGGGTGTAGACAAGTACATCTCCTGTCTTCCACCTGCCAATGCAGCTGGACACCACAGCCACACCTGCAACACCTCAAGGGGCAGGTGGCCCAGTTGATTATTTTTGTCACAACAATGAACATATCCCATCATTGAGAGCAAGAATAGAGGTACTCTTTTCTATTTCATAAGATTACATTTTTTCTTCTCCTCTAGATCTCAGCTAGAGACCTAGATACTCACAAAACATGGAGAGACAGACCTCAACAGGGAACTCTTAATTTTTTTAAAGACAGGCAAAAGAAATGAACTGTGTGCAATCTTGCAAGTGTGGACCTGGTTCTAGGACTTAGACACTTGGTTGTGGCATCAAAGATATCACTATGGCAATGCTAGGGGTGACATCTGACAATATGAAATGATATGGGAGAGCAAGCTTTTGGTTTCATCCAAGCATTTAAGGTAACTATTCTAGCCAGTGGTAGTAGGAGAAGTGAGGAAGTTTAGTGACTGTTGCAGATTTGATAAAAGAGGCTGATGTCAACTAAATCAAAGAAAGAAACTGCAGATCAAGAAATGGGAATGATGGGACTGCAGAGACTCCATGCTACAAGACCGTAAATGGACCCTGGACAGAAAAGGATGGATTTTGCCATCTAATCCTGGATTCTATGGCTTGTTTCTAAGTTCTTGAAATTTGGGAAAATAAAGTGATGCAGGAATGGCTCCTCCCTCCATGTTCTTTGTTAATGCTTCAGCCCCAACACAAGGGAATTGTGACTGTGTTGTCATTAAGCACTAAAAAAAATATGCAGGACTTTGAGAACATACAAGATGCTGGAACTCTGAATTGGCCTTTGTGTAGAATAAAAGGAGAGTCCAGCCTACTGAAGAATGGTATATGGCTAGAAAAGTGTCCTATTAGAGCAAACACTGCCTGGCAAGTGAAGCATTCTTCCCTATGCTGTCATCAATAAGCATTTCCAACTGTCTCAATCTTAAGCTACAGTTTTGTTCTGTGTCTTAAGTTCTATAGAAGTTATATGGCAAAATATGGAAGGCTTTTCCACTCCAAATTTTATTGAAAATTAAGACAAGCATATCGTTTTTTAAAAAGGAACCACTGAATAGCACAGAGAGCTGCAGATGGAAATGAAGAAAGTGCTTACTGAGCTTAAGAATGGGTTCGGTTAAAAGAGGAGTGGAAACACAAGGAGTTTCATGACTAGTCTTCCCCATCTAGGACAGTGATTGGAGGAAGATTACCACAGATCACAATCCCAAATAAGATCCTGAAAAGCAAACAGATCTTCAGATCAAGAACCACAATGTCTCAGAGTGGGAAACCAAAGCAAATGTCAAAGAAAGTTAAACCTAGTGACTGAATGAGAAAGAAATCTCTATATAAATGAATCTGGATGTCATGGAAACAAGGAGTCTAACAGACAATGACTTTAGAATATCTATTACAAAAAAAAAATTCAATGAACTTCATCAAATTCACACTAGCACTGAATGAAATATTAACAAAATGAAAATTCTGGAAGGGGATAGTTCTTTGCCAAATATATTAAGAAGATATTAAAAATGTTTAAATATATTATATTTAAAAGTTATGAACATAGATAGTGGATATAAAAATTAAAAGGAATGAAATAAAAGCCTGCATGTAAAGGACAACCAATAAGCCCAATTTTGTTGAGGAAAGAATAATTAAAAATTGAAGAGAAAGTTGCAGTAATGTCTCAAATGGGAGAGATGGGAGAAGAAAAATTAAAAAAAAGATGTCAATAACTATTTAGAGGTATATAACTATATACTGGTAAGCATCAGATGTAACTAGTTATTCTCAATGTGAATGGTCTTAACCCTGCACTCAAAATACAATATGAATTGGCAAAAACAGTGGAATAGATCTATATTATATATATATATATATATATATATAGGAGTCTCTCACATTAGACAGAAAAAATACAGCATATGCTGTTATAAGACAATAATATAGTAAAAATGGAAGGTACTATAATTGTAATAAGTCATAAAATATATCTTGTACCAAAAATTATTCTATAATGATTATAGTTAGTCCATCAGGAAAACATAATACTGACCAATATTTTTACACAAAATATTGGCACACCCAAATGTAAAAAAAGGTATTAATAAATCTTGAAAGGGTATTAATAAGTATACTAGTAGCAACATATTTATATAGGTCCAACATACCATTAAAAGCAATGGATAGATCATCTAAGATACTAACAAGAAAGTAAAGGCATTAATTAAGTAATTTCTGAAATGAACTTTAAAGTATTTACAGATACTACCATCCAAAAATTATACACTCATATTCTAGTGCAAATGAAACATTAATAGGATGAATTACAGGAGGAATGCTTGAATATTTGAACCATACCTGTCTGACACCAATGATAAAAAAGAGAGAAGTAAACAAGTAAAATAAAAAGAAAATACCCTAAGAATATAGAGTCTACAATAACCATTGAGTAAATGAAGAGATTAAAGAATAAATTAAAAATACCTATAAACAACAAAAGCTGGGAAATGAGCTGTCAGATCTAAAGCAATCCAGCAAAGGGAGTATTAAGAGGAAAGTCTATAGTATAAAAAAGTCTAAAGTAAGCAAGCATTATATTTAGATAATCTATAAAGGCAAGAACAAACAAAACCAACAGGCAGGCAATAGATAATTAGAGCCAAAATGAATGAAGCAGAAAACAAGTCTATAAAAAGTTGACTGAAACCAAAATTTTTCTTCTTTGAAAGATCAATACAATTGATGACCTGTTTGCTAATACCAAAAATAAAAGGAAAAAAAAGGCTTTGTAAAAATAATGACAAATAGCTGACTGTAGAGATAGCGCAGCAGGTAAGGTGTTTTCCTTACATGCAGCCAACCGGAGTTCAATCCCCAGCATCCAAAATTGTCCACTAGGAGTAATCCCCGAGTGCAGAGAAAGGAGTAACCCCTGAGCATTACAGGGTGTGGACAAGATACAAAACAAAAAATAAAAAAAGAACAAAACTATCATAGATATTGTATAAATAAAAAGTTTAGATTGGACCAAAAAAAAGTAAAATTTTAGACCTTCCAAGCCTGAACCAGGAAGATACAAAAAAACTTGAACTGACTAATAACAAGAAGAAAGACAAGAACTTTAATCAAGTCCCAAGAACAAAAGTCCAGGACTAGAAGGATTTACTAGTAAATTCTCCCAAATGCTAAATGAACTAATACTCATTCTGTTCAATCTCTCCCAAATATTAGAAGATAGAGAATAATTTCAAACATAATCTATGAGGTCAATATCACTATTACTTGCAATTATGCAAGAGAAATATGTGAAATAAATCCATGTTAGAAAAAGCATAGGGGCTAGAATGATAGTAAAGTGGGTAGGATATTTGCTTTGCATACAGTAATCCCGGTTTGATTCCCATATCCCATTTTGTCACCAAAAGAACAACATGAATACATCACTGGTGTGACCCAAAATAGCAAATACATATATATATATATATATATATATATATATATATATATATACATATCTGCAAATATATCTATATATTGTTTTTTACAGATGACATGATAACATACACAGGAAACCCTAAACATTTAAAATACTCTAAATATATATTTAAACATTTATTTATATGTTTTAGATATTAAATATATTTTATATATCTATTTAGATGTTCTAAAGGGTGGCACTGATGAGTTTTGGTGAGATAGTATCACCCTGGCGAACCCCTCTTTTGACATTGATGATCACTTCTTTGTAGAATGGTGAGATCGTGGTGGTGAATCTGTAATACAGCTCATGAAGGATCTTGATGTATTGGGTTTGAACGCCTTGTTTGGCTAGGGCTTCGATGACCACTTCAGTCTCCACAGAATCAAAGGCTTTCTTTAAGTCAATGAACATGAGACAGAGCGGCATCTTGTACTCCCTAGAAACCTCAATGAGCTTGGTTACTGTGTGGATGTGGTCGATTGTGCTGAATCCTTTTCGGAAGCCAGCTCGCTCGAATGGTTGCCCTTCATCTAATGTTCTGCCAATCCTTTTAGAATGACTCGAGTGAACAGCTTGTAGATGACAGACAACAGGTAGATGGGGCAATAGTTGCCAATGTCGTGGATGTCTCCCTTCTTGAACAGTAGAATTGTCTTTCTGGCTTTCCAATGGGAGGGCACCTTGCATTCAGACAGGTAGCGTGTGAAGAGCCAAGCCAGTGAACTGATGAGTACTGAAGGCTCATCTGAATGGGAGTGAAGATAGACGTTTGGGAACTAAACCACCTCTGCTTCACAGATGACGTTGTTCTAATAACACCAAACATTAGCCAAGTGGCACACATGCTGGCTGACTTTGACCGAGAATGTGGAAAAATAAGTCTACAGCTGAATCCAGCAAAACTATGTTCATGAGAAATGAACTAGTTCCAGAGTCCCCATTCATTCTCAATGGAACAAACATCTCTGAATGCAGCAGTTATGTGTACCTAGGACGAGAAGTCAACATGATGAACGACCTAAAACCTGAGCTGTGCAGGAGGAAGAGAGCGGCATGGAATGACTTCAAAAGCATCGAAGAAATAGTTAAAAAGACAAAGAATCTCCAGCTCCAGGCACATCTCTTCAACTCCACCGTTCTCCCTGCATTAACATATGCCTCACAGAGACCTGGGCCCCTACGAAAGCAGGATGAGAATGCTATTCGGGTCTCCCAAAGAGGAATCGAAAGAGCTATGCTTGAAATATCATGCCTCACTCAAGTGAAAGAAGGAATCCAGAGCTCTGAGCTCCATCACTGTTTCAGAGTCAGGGATGCTGTCTCATTTGCCAAGGCATCAAAAATGAGATGGGCTGGACATGTAATGCGATTTGGAAACGACCACTGGATTAGAGCCGTTACCGACTGGATCCCAAGGGATGTCAAAAGATCACGTGGCCACCCACCTACAAGGTGGTCAGACTTCTTCATCAAGACCCTGAACGAATGGTTTGAGGCTCTTTGTATTCCTGAAGGAACCAAATGCCATTTGGCTACACTGGCACGTGATAGGGTCAAATGGAAATATTACTGGCGCCTGCTCAAGCAAATCAATGAATATGGGATGTCACGTGATCAAGTGAGTGATCTATTTAGATATATTTAAAATACTATAAGTAGTGATTTCAGTTAAATGACAAATCAAACATTAGTATACATAAATTTATTACATTCTAGTTAAATAATACATTCTAGGGGCTGGAGTGATAGTCCTGCCAGTAGGGCATTCGCCTTGCATGCAGCAACCCAGGTTTAATCCCTGGCATCCCGTATGGTCGCCCACACAGTGCCAGAAGTAATTCCTGAGTGCAGAGCCTGCAGAGCTCAGTAACCCCTGAGCGTTGCTGGGTGTGTCCGAGAAAGCAAAATAAATAAGTAAATAAATGAATGAATGAATGAATGAATAGAGAAATAAATAAATAAATAAATAATACATTCTAAGTGGGGGGACATTGGTGGTGAGAAATGTACACAGGTGAAGGGATAATATTGGAATATCCTGTAACTGAAACCAAATCAAACAACTTTACAGCTGTGCATTTCATGGTGTTCAATAAAAACAAAAAAAACCCCATTCCATTTATAATTGTATCAACAACAACAACAAATAGCTTGAAGTAAACTTAACAATGAAGACAAAAAATAATCTGTATACTGTAGACCGTGAGGCACTACTGACAGAAACCCAGACCACAAGACTGGGGAGACAGCAGATAGTCAGGAGCACATGCAGGCCAGGGGAACAGCACAGCAGGTAGGGCACTGGCCTACATGCTGCCAGCCTGAGTTTGATCTCTTGTATGCCATATGGTCTCCAGAAAACACCAGGAGTAATTCTCTGAGCATCACCAAATGTGTCCTCACCCCACCCCCAAAGTAAAATCAAAAGCACATGCTTTGTTTGTGTATGAATTCAATTAAATCCCTGCATAATATAACTCCCTGAACACCACTGAATATAAATGTAGAGGACACCTAGCACCATTAGGTATGATCCCAGTGTCCTCTGAGCACTACAATGGAGGCCAGGTGACCTCTGACACCACAAGCCCTAAGCAGTATTCATCATTAGGCCAAACATTAAGTCATCCTGCCAGTTGGCCAAATATGAGTGGTTCCCAGATACCATTATCAATGCTTATAAGCTCTCTTCCACCCTCCCCCATAAAAACAAAGGACACTTGATCACTTAACTTGATCACTTGAATCCCATTATTCATCGATTTGCTCAAGCAAGCACCAGTAACATTTCCATTGGATCCTATCACATGCCAATGTAACCCAATGGCATCTGGTTAATTCAGGAATATGAAGAGCCTCAAACCATTAAAGTTTTGAGATTTTTTTACACACAAAAAGAAGGACAAAACACAAATGAATGAAGACATACCAAGCATTTGGATTGGTTTAATGAACATTGTTATGCCAATTTAAAGTCATATAGCAAAGCAACAGTTGTTAAAACAGTATGCTAATTGAATGACATTAAAAATGCACACAGAGCAATGTAATAGATTAAAGAGCACAAAAATAAACTCACATATATAAGGATATCTAATCTATGACAAAAGCTCTAAGACTATGCAATGGAAAAAAAAGAAAAGCCTCTTAATAACATTTTCTGGGAAATTGAAACAACCACTTGTAGAAAAAAGACTAAAAGAGACTACATCATCATTCTCAATGGGGAAAAATTGAAAGCCTTCCCCTTAAGATCAGGAACACGACAAGGTTGCCCTCTCTCACCTCTTTTATTCAATATAGTACTGGAGGTACTCGCCATAGCAATCAGAGAAGAAAAGGACATTAAGGGCACCCAGATAGGCAAGGAAGAAATCAAGCTATCATTATTTGCAGATGACATGATATTATACCTAGAGAACCCTAAACTCTCGACCCAAAAACTCTTAGAAACAATAGACAGGTATAGTAGAGTGGCAGGGTACAAAATCAATACCCAAAAGTCGGTGGCTTTCCTATACACAAATAACTGAAAGAGAAGAAAGGGATATTATGAAATCGATTCCATTCACAATTGTGCCACAGAAAATCAAATACCTAGGAATCAGCTTAACCAAGTGTGTAAAGGATCTATACAAAGAGAACTACAAGACACTGCTTCAAGAAATAAAAGAGGACACGAGGAAATGGAAACACATTCCCTGCTCATGGATGGGGAGAATTAACATTGTTAAGATGGTAATACTCCCTAGAGCTTTGTACAGATTCAATGCGGTTCCTATAAGGATTCCCATGACATTCTTTAAAGAAATTGACCAAACACTTCTGAAATTCATATGGAATAATAAGCCCCCACGGATAGCTAAAGCAATCCTTGGGAAGAAGAAGATGGGAGGCATCACCTTTCCCAACCTCAAACTGTACTACAAAGCAGCAGTAATTAAAACAGCGTGGTACTGGAATAAAAACAGACCGGTGGACCTATGGAATAGAGTTGAGTATCCTGACACCCACCCTCAAAGACATGATCAGTTAATCTTTGATAAAGGTGCAAAGAGTCCAAACTGGAGTAAGGAAAGCCTCTTCAACAAGTGGTGCTGGGAAAACTGGACAGCTACATGTAGAAAAATGAATTTGGACCTGTGTCTAACACCTTGCACAAAAAATCAGTTCAAAATGGATTAAAGATCTCAATGTCAGACCTGAATCCATAAAGTATGTTGAAGAAAATATAGGAAAAACCCTCCTCCACGACATCGATGCTAAAGACATCTTCAAAGGTGAAGCACCATTAACAAAGCAACTAGAAGAAAATATAAATATATGGGACTACATGAAACTGAAGAGCTTCTGCACCTCGAAAGAAACAGTGACCAAGATAGAAAGACAGTCGACGGAATGGGAAAGAATATTCACCCAATACCCATCTGATAAGGGGTTAATATCCAGGATATATCAGGCACTGGTACAGCTATATAAAAAAAACAGCCAACCCCATTAGAAAATGGGGAGAGGGAGATGAACAGAAACTTTGACAAGGAAGAAATCCGAATGGCCAAAAGGCATATGAAAAAATGCTCATCATCACTAATCATCAGAGAGATGCAAATCAAAACAACAATGAGATATCACCTCACACCACAGAGAATGGCCCATATCCAAAAGGGTAAAAGCAACAAGTGCTGGCGTGGATGTGGGGAAAAGGGGACTCTCATACATTGTTGGTGGGAATGTCGACTTGTACAACCTTTCTGGAAAACAATATGGACATTCCTCCAAAGACTAGAAATTGAGCTCCCCTTTGACCCAGCCATACCGCTCCTGGGAATATACCCTGGAAAGCCAAAACGCACAGCGGAAACACAATCCGCACTTTTATTTTCATAGCAGCACTGTTCACAATAGCCAAAACCTGGAAACAACCAGTATGCCCGAGAACTGATGACTGGATAAAGAAACTGTGGTACATCTACACGATGGAATACTATGCAGCTGTCAGAAAAAATGAAGTTATGAAATTTTGCTATAAATGGATGGATATGGAAAGAATCATGTTGAGTGAAATTAGTCAGAAGGAAAGGGAGAGACATAGAATGACTGCATTTATTTGCATGGCATAAATATACTAGGTGATCTTACCAAAAGTGGAAATTACCACAAGCGTGTGGGAGTCAGAGGTTGGTTTAGATAGAGAAAGGAACATGAGTGAATAAATGTCTAAAGTTCTGATGCTAACATAGAACTGAGCATTAAGGACAGACAAAAAAATACAAATGATGGCTTCTAAGTGTACGTAGTGCAACCCACAATGTGTGGGAGAAGGAGGAGAGAGAGAGGGAGAGGAGAGGGAGATAAAGAACCTGCCATTTAGGCGGGATGTGGGAGGGGGAGGGAATTGGGGACATGGGTGGTGGCTGAGGGCACTGGTGGAGGGCGGGGTGCTGGAACACTGTGTGACCGAAACCCCAA